>CM037162.1:17394596-17454596 GCA_020921065.1 Vaccinium darrowii
ATAGATAGTCCTTAGGGACTGCTAATATCTGACTTCTCAAAAGATTTTGAGGATGCTAATACTGCTGCAACTTAATGTTGCATTCCAGGTGCTATCTTACTCTTTCTATGTAACCAAATGCCCAGAAAACTGTAACCAAGTGGTGTGTGTGAAGTTGTTGGTGTGCAAGTGCAAGTGTGCAACTTATGAAGGCCTTAATGGCAACATAAAGTTGCATACTTGCATTTTGCTATTCTTTATGGGCTATGATGATAAAAACAAACTAAGTTATTAGGTGGCAACTTATGAAGGTCTTTATGGCAACTTAACGTTGCATTCATGTGCTATTCTATATAGATCTGAGCCCAATTGTTCTATACTATCATTGTGGCATGTTCTATCCTTGTATAATTTGTCTATTGCAAGATGTGGTTACAGTTTTCTGGGCATTTGGTTACTGGTTTGTGGGTGTGTGTGTGTGTGTGTGTGTGCGCGCGCCTGTGTGGGCATGGCTGGTGACTGGTGGTGTAGTGGTGTGTGTTTGTGTGACTGCAACTTAGGGGCAATGATGATTTGAGCCCATTACTTGTGATGTACTAGGGCAATGATGTCAGTCTTGAGAGGCTTAGCTGAGCCAATTACTTGTGATGTACTCTGATTTACTTGTAGCATGTTCTATCCTTAGGGGCAATGATGATTTGAGCCCATTATAGCAATACTTGTGACTTTCTGAGCTAAGTGATGGATTATTTATACTTTGAAGTGCTGCACTTGTTCTTATTTATGCTGAAACTGGTTTCTGGGCACTGTGGTGCATTTGTGGGCACTGTGCTGCAATTTGTGTTATTAATGTTGATTCTGGGCTTGTTTGTGTTCTGGGCAGTTTGTGCAGTCTATATGCTACTGTGTTTGTGCAATTTGTGTTATTACTGCATTTTTGGGCAATTTGTGCAGTCTATATGCTACTGTGTTTAGCTTAGCTACTGGGCTGTGATGACATTCTGGAGCCCTGTGTTTGTGTTATAAATGTTTGGGCAATGATGATTTGATGAGCCCCTTGATACTTGTTGATATGAAAGCATTACTGTAATTAGGACCTGTTTGGCTTGAAATCTGGGTCTGTTTGTGTTGAAATGGGGCTGCATTCCTGTGCTCCAATGTTGATGCATTTCTTTAGTGTTCATTGGGCAATGAAGAATGAATATAATCTGAGCCCATTTCCATTTCCATTTCCAAATCAATCCCACTTCAATTTCCCATTATGTTGGCATGATTCAGCTTTGGTTTTGCATAGGGGGTGTGTGTATTACCTGCAGATGCAGTGTGAGTGTGTGCAAGTGTAAGTGTGTAACCGTGAGTGTGCAATGAAGAATGGATATAATCTGGGCAGTGATGTTTGTATCTAGGCAGTGATGTTTGTGTATCTATGTATCTGCGCTATGCTGTTGTTGTATTGTGTATCTGCTGATGTATTTTGCTTACTGGGCAGTGATGAAATTGAAAACCTGAGCCCATTTCATCCTTACGGTCTAATTGTGCAATCCATTCATGGTGGTTCTTTGATCGTGTCCCAGGTCAGTTTAAACTTTAAAGCCTAACAACATCTCTGGTACTATGGTCGTTGCAAGTGTGCATCAGTGCAAGAGTGTGTTTCAATTCGCTGCTATTGTATTGTGTTACTCATTCCTGCACTTATTAGTGGGGTGTGTGTGTGTGCCTAAATGAGAGATGGGCCAGATGGCCTAGTTTTCCTGTTCCTGCACTTGTTTTTTTCCTGCACTTATTATTTTGTTCCTGCACTTGTTGTTCAAGGATAAAAGGTTGTGTATAAATGTGGTTAAGTGTACAACTGTTGTTCTATGTTTCCTTTACTGTTCTTTTGATATTGGAAGTTGATTTGATTCTAATGGAGTAATGGTCCTCCAGTTGGGTTCCTAATTGGAAGAATAAATGTTAAATTCTGCGAGAATATCTAGATTAATTATATGCGCAAATAAACTTTTTAAATTGTTGATTTACTTTAACAGAAAGAAAAAAAAAACCAAATAAACAAGCAAGCCAAACAAACTATAAAATCTATCTATTTAGGTTAGTAATTAGTCAAAACACGCAAGCTAGTAGCTACCCACAATTTTAATCTTGACATCAACTCTAGGTTAGGAAATAGGAATTAATCAAAACGAAATAGACTATTGTAAGGCGCTTGATTCTGGTATTGTGAGTCAAACATTAATCACGTGGAACTTTAACAAGAAGAAAACAATTCATTCAATATTTATAGATAACATATATAGAAGTTCGTTCTTGTTTTCATTATCAACTAGCAGTCCAGATGTAGAAGCAATACACGAATCACAATTAAGACATTAAATGAACGGCCGGCATGGGCCGACACGATTAAAAAACGGCACGGGCCGACACGATTAAGTAAATGGGCACGGCACGACCCGACATGAGTCAAACGATTAAGCGGGCCGGCACGGCACAACACGATTATGTAAGCGGGTCGGCACGGCACTACGCGATTAAAAAATGGCACGAGCCGACACGATTAAGTAAACAAGCACGGCACGGCACGACACGGCCCGACACGAGTCAAACGATTAAACGGGTCGGCACAGCACGACACGACACGACACGGCAGAACACGATTAAGTAAATGGGCCGGCACGGCACGGTTACGGCACGGCACGACACGAATGAAGAAAAATGGCACGACACGGCACGACTAAAAATGGGCACGGCACGATTAAGCACGGCACGACATGGCACGATTAACCAAACGGGCACGGTTGGCACGGAAAAAAGCGGCACGGCACGGCACAACGGGCCCGTTTGACACCTCTACTAGTTGTCATGATTTTGTTGTTAACATTGGCGCACCATGTGAGCAGAAGGTATGACTTGATGTCTTGTGGCATTGAAGCCCGGATCTGATGTGAAAACACTCCTACCTGAACCCCTTCCTTCTGGTTGCTACGCTCTTCTAATGGAGCAGAAGGGACAAAAATAACTACCCCCATATGGACAAATGCATCCAACTCCGCTCCTATTTTGTTTTGACGAGCTATATTCCATAATGTAATCATAGGGATAGCTGATGACTTAGAATTCAGATTTGCCGTCACTAGCAAAATGGATAGATCGCCACTTTCTCCAGAAGAAAGCAGCTATTAAGATCCTTTCAGTGGTGCCATAGAACAATATTGATAGTTGTTGAATGTAATGCTATTAAGTTCCTTTGAAACCTGTTTCATAGACAGTATGGACCATGAATAGCCCCCACAACTTCCTGTATAATGCATCAGACTCACCTCCTACTCTACCCAGAGAAAGGGAACACATGCATATGTGCATATTATGATACAATCATATATCTCATACCATACGTGTATTCGTAAATGATAGCAGCATTTTGCTTGTTAATGAAATATTGCTAGAATATCGATTAACATATGTCCCGGAGAAATAAGGTGAGTGCTTGACCGAAATCCTAGACCTAATTAATGGGTTGCCCCAAGCGTAGGGAGGAGACCGGTGTAGCAAGGAGACCGGTGTAGCACAATACCCGGTAAGACCGGAATCGAATCCACAGAGAAGGCGAAGAGTGCTTACTAAGTACTCGGGTTGCTAGTTTAACATGGCTCTTAGGTAGCCACCCTTGTGATTTGATTCGTGAAATTACCTAAACTACGAGAATTTGAGTTACTTAAATTAATTAAAAATGAAGTACGGTCGTAGAGGTCATAACACGGTGACCAGGTTCGGATATTTCCTGCTCCATTCGTTGTTCTGAAAATGTCTGATTTTAGAGAGAAAAAGATACCCCAAAAGATGCGAATCCTCGTGGTTGCCGTTTACCCATGTGCAGCGAAGAACAGGTTTTGGTCCCCCGTTCCCCGCGTCACATGGGCTCCGACAATGCCCGGATACGTCCAATGAAGGTACTTTAGTAACCTAAAATTGCTTTGACCATTATTAATCATGAAAATCGGAGCAAGAACGTAACCAGCCCTGGCCACGGCGTGTTAATCACCCCGCGACCATACTTGATGAAACTACTCACTCATATCAACTTGAACGAATAAGAAAAGTCTCAGAGCGCGGACAAACTCCCGCGAACTGAGATTAAAGTAAATAAGCAAAAACGTTACCGAAGCAAAGCGAGAATCTACGAACAAAACTTCAAAACTTCAATGGTAAAGCCTCCGGAAAATCGAATCTCCAAAAGGAAGAACGGCTACTACTTGAGAGCAAAAATTAAAACAAAATTCGAACCCTAATTCGGCCTAAAATCGGGGTATTTAACCCTTCCCGAAGTCAACACACGTGGCAAGTCAACGCTGGCTGTATAAAGCCCTCGGTATCGATACAGGAGAAGTCCTGTATCGATACCCATACGTTCTGTTCCCGAATTGGCCAACGGGTATCGATACAGGACAATACCTGTATCGATACCGGTGCCCTAAGTTGACTTTTCATCATTTTGGTCGTCCTCACTTGGGTCCCACTGGTTCCCAGCATGCCCGACCGCCATGTGTCCACTTTATGCGTTCTTTTCCGGCCTGTTCCCTACAAAACAAACAAAGACAAGAAAAACCAAGAACAACACCGCATCAAGTGGAAAATGGAATAGAATGTGCCTCTAACGCGCTAATTTGCCCTACTTAGGCGCTTATAACGCGCTAATTTGCCCTACTTAGGCGCTTATATCTATGACATTGCGCGCCTATCAGTGAGTTCGAAACTATCTTTTCAGGTCAAAACACTCTGATGTTAGGATAAGGATAAACTAATTCAATTCTCTATTGTAATAAAAGAATGATTAGGTACTAGCCAACTAGAAATGCATGTAATCTTATCTGTCATGATGTAAGTAATGTTTGAGGTGAGAAAACTATATTTCATCCTCTTCTAGATTTGTACTTTCTGATCAAAAGCATTGGAATAATTAGAAATTGACTACAAAGGACAAATAAGGATCATCAATTTGCATTAAACTATTATGTATCCTTCACATAAACCTTATAACCCATTTAATATCTCTACACAGCAGTGCACTTCCCTCTCCCTCTATATCTATCTATTTGATTATATCATTAGCACATGTAATCGCAACAACTCCACGTAGTATTCCTGCAGGAACATCGATATTAGTAACATAATAAGATCGACTTGGGATGCAACCATTTCAGGTAGTATATAGACTACATGGGATGCAACCATTTCAGGCAATACCATTAAACAAGTACTCAAAATTCAGGTGATTCCTGGTGTCTCCAATTATTTGGACATGACATGTGAAAGAACAGGTTTCGATAAACCAAAAACCCTTCACGAAGGTAGAAATTCAAGAATTGCTGGGGACTTTGCAAGGTTAAGTTTCACAAGAACTCAAGATTGAAGTTCATATTTTTTAGGTTTTTTGTTTACTGTTATTATATTTTTTACTACCACTAAAAAAAATAGTTAAAAAAAAAAAGAGGCTGACTAGAGGTGGGTGTCTTTTAAATGATACCACATGTAAAATACAACAGGTTTGTAGGTTGTTCATAACTAGTATAATTTCATGTTGGCTAGGAAATGTTATTAGTTGTCATGATCCTATTGCTAACATTGGCACATCACGTCAAATTACGAATTCAGATTTGACAGAAGTAGTGGATGGTGAGCCAAAAGGTTATTGCTGGAGTCTGGATGCCACATGGGGTTGCTATCCTCTTCTCATGAAGCAGAAAGGATACTAAAACTACCCGTATGGAAATTAGCATGGACTATGGCATATTCCACTTCGAAGGTTATTGCTGGAGTCTGGAGGCCACATGGGGATGCTATCTTCTTCTCATGGAGCAGAAAGGATACTGAAACTACCCATATGGAAATTAGCATGGACTATGGCATTTTCCACTTCTGCTCCTATTTTGGTCAGCTGAGCTATTCCATAATGTATTGGTATGGATAGATGATAAATTAGATTCCAGTTTTACCTTCACTAACAAAATGGGTAGAGCGCCAATTTCACTAAATAGATAGATATTTTGAGTATCTAGCACTGCTGAAATGGAAAAATTAGTCTTTTGAAACTTGTGTATGAAACCAACTAAAAACCAACTACCCAATGATACAGCGGTCAGCAGAAGGAAAAAGTCTATTAACTGAAATGTTGGGTACCGCCTATTCTACGTGCATGGTTAGTTAATTGATTTCATTTTGCCTTTGATAACAAAATGGATAGAGCGTCAGTTTCTCCAAAAGAAAACAATTATTATGATCCTTTCAGGGGTGCCGAAGAAGGTAGAACAACGATTATTGTTGATTGTGTCCTATTCTTAGTCCTTTCCTTCACCAATCGTACAGTGAGCTAATAGCATCATGACAGACTGTAACTTGGACAAAGCCACCATTTTCTGAGACAACGGCTCTACCCAGAAAAACTCAATTTCTGTTGTTTGAATATACTCCCTCCGTCCCAAATTGAATGTCCATTTTTTAAACCCGTGCCATTTTTTCGATTGTTATATATTTCAATTTATAATGTTTTTCGTAATTATGAACACTTTGTATCATAAAACTTGTCGAGAACTATCAAACAAGATCCATATTGAATATTTTTGGAGATTCATATTGAAAGATATAAGCGATTGAAAATGGCACTGGTTTCAAAAATGGACATCCAATTTGGGACGGACACTTTGTGAATCATGAATTTAGGTATAGTTTTCCTTCTATAGGATTCCAATAGCTTACACCAGAAAACAATAGATATTGAGAATAATACACAACATAAAATCCTTGTCATGGAAAAGTTAATTATACTCGACGTTCAGCGCATCCATCTGATGGATGGGAGAAGGAGACTCCTCAATGCTGAAAGGCCTTCTAGTCTTGTACTCCAACCTGTATCTTAAGCGAAAGACAGTATAGTTCAAAAATGTTACTTTTTCTTAATCTTAGCTTGAAGTTCTCATATAGTGTACTGCTCACTCTTTAATGTATCTGGTTTCTTTGAGTAGACAGCTTTGCTATTAAGCAGACAGAAATTCAGTACCCTTTCTCTTTCGGTTCATCCTCAATCTCAAGCCAAAGGAAGAAATAGAATCCACTACAGGAGGATCAATAGAACAGAAAAGCGATTGGAACATCTCAGATTCTTATAAGTTTTGTGGTTCAAGCCTGTGTACTTTCTAGTTTTAAGCAGAGATTCAACCAGCATAGTTGTATATGATTTGGGGATTGGCACTGTTCTATCTTTAGCTTTTTGAACGAGATTTCATATCAATTTTACTTAAAAAATCAGCCAAAAGGCCCAAAATAACTGGTGTCGGACACATGACTAGCAACCCACCTTATGTTATCCTAAAGGGCTATGCTTGCAAAGCCCATCTTTTCATATCAATTTTACGCACAAATCAGCCAAAATAACTGGTGTAGGATATATGACTGGCAAACCCACCATATGCTATCCTAAAGGGCCATGCTTGTGTTATCCAGCAGTATCCACTTTTTTTCTTTTTGCTCAGTAGTATCCACTTTACTATAGTTATTTCTATGCTCAACAAGACCAAAAAATAAAAAATAAAGGCCAGGTACTTGAAATGGTAACTTCCGCTTAAAACTCTGTATGTAGACCTTTCTCGCATGAAATATCAATTTGGCTTTTACTAAATACTTTCCAACTCGCTTTTGACTGTACAAGTTATCATAGCATAATTTATTTAGCTGAGTGATTATTGCGGAGCTCCTGGGGCCTTCTCCACCACACATTTGTGCAAGAGCCACACACTTGGTGGTGAAACCCACACCAATGTGTGGTGGAGAAGTTATCTGGATCAGCACGTGGTGGTGCTCATGGAGCAAATAATAATAATAATATTTTTTTATATCTTTACTGGATTATTTGATTTCTAAATAACTTTGACAGAGCAACAAAAGTCCTACAGGAAGAATTTCTAACAATTAACGCAACCATGCAAATTAACAACACATAGCTTCTCTTCAGACCAGTACTTGAATCTAAAACTGATTCGCATGTTCATTGTTATATTTCTATTAGAATTGAGTGCACAAACAGAAGGAACTCTACTTCATCATTCCAAGGTACATTCCCATACCTATTACAAATTGAAATTTCTACATCTACTCAAAAGTGACAAAACTGCTGGATTCACTTGATACCCATCATAGCATACAACATAATTAAGATTCAAGACATAAGAAACACTCAACCTTAAGAATATAAGTCACCGTATTTGGAGATCAAAGCTGAACAGTTGCTTTCTCTCCCAATAACCCAAATACTCTTAAAAAGCACAAATAGACCCCAGCGAACAATGCAACACCCTGTCAAAAAAAAAAAAAAAAGGATTTCAAAGGAAAAACAAATAAGATACTACAATGAAACTACGGTCTTAATAAACCATACGCAAATTTTAGGCACAGAAATGAGAAGTA
This sequence comes from Vaccinium darrowii, assembly GCA_020921065.1. Classification (NCBI taxonomy): domain Eukaryota; kingdom Viridiplantae; phylum Streptophyta; class Magnoliopsida; order Ericales; family Ericaceae; genus Vaccinium; species Vaccinium darrowii. The sequence continues at coordinate 17,403,027 of CM037162.1, forward strand.
TAGCTTAAGCACCTTACTGGAAATCGGAGACAAGAGTAACCTACAACTCATCGAAAAGCTGAAAATCGGACAATACCCAATTGAATTCACGAGTTGATTACCATTTTGCACCGATCAAATTGCCCTAACAACTCATGTTCCCGAAACCCAACAACAAATTGAGCCAACCCTTCAAGAAACAGAGCAGCCTGATAAACACTAGTAACACCCATAATATCAGACAAAACACTCCTTCTTAACCTATTAGCGTCCAAGAAAACACCTGTCATCTCATCCATCTCCACCTCCATAGCCTCCTCAATCACCCCCTTCACATCGTCCTTCTCCCTCCTCCCCCACTCCACCCCAAGCCTTTCCACAAACACCTTCTGTGCATCTCTAAACCTGGCCGAAATCGCAGGAACCATGAGCCTCAACCCACACTCAATCTGCTCGACACGACTCGTTAAGCCCGAGGATGGAATCTCCCATGCCGTCACAACCTCCAAATTCTTCCCAACCAAATCAAGATTCAATCTTTCATCACTTTCTTTATCCTCATATTCCTCGTCTTCATCGTTGAGAAACGATCGGAGAAGGTTAGTGAAGAGGTAAGGGTGGAGGTCGCCTAGCCAGAGAAAGGGTATCTCGAGTGGGTTACGGTAATCGGGGTAGAGGAGTTGTGCGACGTCGTTTTGGGAGGATGCGGCGAGGTCGAGGGCAGAGTAGTAGGATTGGAAGTGGGTGTGGATTGCGTCGACATGGGTGGCGAGGAGGTGGAGGGAGGAGGTGGTGGACATGGAGTGGCGGAGGAGAGGGAGGAGGGTTGTTTTCAGGGTTTCGATCCATTCCGCGTAGAAGTTCTTGAACGGGCGATGTGTTTTCTTGCGGCTGAAGAGAGCTGTCAACAAAAAAATGAATCGAAATTCGTTAGACACACAAAATTCGTATCTTTATGTATGTATAGAGAGAAAGGGATAGGGTTTGTAAAGAAGATGATATACTGGAAAGAAGATGGTGTACTTACAAACTGATTTGAACATCTTGGGAAAGATGCGGTTCTGGGATGGATTGTTCTTGGGTTTTTCTTCTTCGATGAACAGGAGAGAGAAGAAGGGAGGAGGGAGAGAGAGAGTATGGAGGGAATGGGGGGTTTAAAACTGTGAGTCGGTTGTTACAGACGGGCTAAACTCTGGGATGAGCCCATGGAGTGTAGTGTGTACAAGCCCATATACATTATACGAAAAGATTTTCTTAGAAATTTTGGACCAATAGGTTTGGAATTTATTGGTTGATTGGTGCACTTCCAACTTTTGCCTTAAAGACAGAAATGAGAAACGTAATCAGTAGTAAAAGGTCATTTTTTTTTATAAAGTTCGAATGTCAGGGTTGCTTATGTGCACCTTCACCAGTCTAATTAAAGACAAATCATCCAAACTGGGATGCCCATATACATTACATGCAGAGTTTCTCTTGGAAATTTTGGACCAATAGATTTGGAATTTGCTAGTTGATTGGTGCACTTCCAACTTTTGCCTTCGACAGAATTAATAAATGTATCAAGTAGTAGAAGGTCAATTATTTTTTATTTTTCGGTTTGACAGTGAAGGTGTCTGAATTAGCTTACACACACTTTGACTAATGTTATCACCGGTTTGGTCGAAGATAGACCATTCAGACCGGGATAAAATTATTTACAAGAAATTACCGTCTTGTGACCTAACCTAAAAATCGAACCATAATCAATCATGTGGGAGCCTTGAGGCTAGCTAGCAGGAGTGGTAGATTAAACTATCCCATGTTATTGTTGGCTCAAAGAAATTACTAAAATTTCTATGCATGTCCAAACCCAAAGGGCCAGTAATGAAAGGGTTTTCCAATTTCAAGTTAGGCTACTTTGGTCCAAACCCAAAGGGCCACTTGGGAAACGTGTATTTTTGCGGACGTTTAAAAATGTACTTTTGCATATCGTTTTTAAACTTTTTTTGCACCAAATTAAAGTCCTCTATGAGCACTTTAATTTGGTATAAAATAAATTAAAAAGTTATATAGAGAAATATGTTTTTTAGGGGTTTGAAATTGCACGTATTTCTATATGGATCACTTAAAAAGGGACAGAGAGAGTAGAGTACTAGTTGAGTTGTATTAGGGTGCGTTCTCACTAAGTGTCTATAGTATTTTTTTTATATCTTTAGTATTATTCAGAAGTTATTTTTCTCACATAAATTGATAAATTTGATAACTTATAATAAAAAAATCACGAAAATACTAAAAATATCGCAAGGGAAACTCATCACCTGAAATGTCACTAATTTTGGAAACCGAAAGAGGTGCAAATCACCGCCGCATTGAGTGGGGCAGTCACGACCCAGATCATCCACGGCAGGTTTCCAATTTCCATTCCCACCCCCACGCCCCCTTCTTTCTCTCTCTTGGGTGAAATTCTCTGAACTTTTCAACCCCATTTTCCTACTTCCCTTCCCGATCTCCCCCCCCCCCCCCCCCCCCCACAAAACGCTGCAGAACGAACAAATCCAAATCATACAGTAGACGGACACGAGAACAATTTTGTTCACCCTGAGAGGATATATTCCTTATGTGTCTCTCACCGACAATCCAAAACATTCATTTTTTTTCAGATCCATTTGTTAGGAGCCAACACAGTAAACTAAGTTCAATCTAATATCAGTAATTACTTGATCTAAAAGTTTAATTTTTTTACTGAGAATTTTAAAGAAAATAAATAAAGCTCTAGATGAAATAGTTACATATATCTTTAAATGATCTCATAACAAATGGATTTGGACAAAAATAAATAATTTCGATCATCGAAATATAATACGAAATGAGTGAAACAGTGAAACCTCGATGTTGGTAAACAAAGATCGTGTTTGGTTTGAGGTTTGAGTTTTGGTTTTTATAACGATTAGAGGGAGAAATGGGGATACTAATTAAAAAATAGATATTAATAATTGAAGAGAGATAGAAAGAAAAGTAAAAATAATATTTACAAATAATAGTAATAATTGAAAAAATCAGTTTTTGAAAACCAAAACGCACAAAGCCTGAGATTGAAAAAATTGCTCTCCACGGACACACCTATCTCCAAAAAAATTACTTACAAAAACCATCACTGTAATAATGAAAAAGTCAAAACAGAAACAGACAACGACCCCTCCTCTGTCCCCTCTCCTCTCTCACTCCTCCGCCCCTCTCCTCTCTCCACCCAGGACCACCTCCCCCAAATGGCCGCCACCGCCACCGCCACCACCCTCCTCACTCTCTCCTTCTTCTTCTTCACCCTCGTAAACTCCCACCAATCCGATCCCGACCCACAATCATCACCCGAATGCGCCAACCGCTGGATCCACATCCGTAACCTCCCGCCCCAATTCAACCTCGACCTCCTCTCCACCTGCTCCCTCTTCCCTCTCTTCGACGACTTCTGTCCTCACCTCCCCAACCACGGCCTCGGCCACAAGACCCATAACAACACCCGCTCCTGGTTCCGCACCGACCCCTTCATGCTCGAGCTCATCTTCCACCGCCGCATGCTCGAGTACCCCTGCCTCACCCCAAACCCTTCCGCCGCCGACGCCGTCTACCTCCCTTACTACGCCGGCCTCGACTCCCTCCGCTACCTCTACGACCCAAATTATTACAACTTCAGCTCCCACCACGGCCTCAACATCTACCAATTCTTAAACCACCACGAAAACTCTCCCGATATCTGGAATAGAAACAACGGCCACGATCACTTCTTCGTCGCGTCGCGTCCCGCGTGGGACCTCTCCCAACCCTTATCCAACGATCCACCCGTTTGGGGCACTTCTTTGCTCGAATTACCAGAATTCTACAACGTCACTGTTTTGACGTTTGAATCTAGGGCTTACCCTTGGCAGGAGGTTGCCATTCCTTACCCGACGTCGTTTCACCCGCCGAATACCGCGTTGTTGGATTCGTGGGTGAGTCGGGTCCGCCAGTCGCGGCGAACCACGTTGATGTTATTTGCTGGGGGAGGCGGAGTTTCGGCTTCCCCCAATATACGGCGGAGCATTCGGATGGAATGCGACAACAGCACTGGTGATGGTGGTGGCGATGGTTTGTACACGAGTTTGTGCGATTTTGTTGATTGTTCTAATGGGATTTGCGAGCATGACCCGATTAAGTTCATGAGGCCAATGCTGCAGTCCACTTTCTGCTTGCAGCCCCCTGGGGACACGCCGACGAGGCGGTCCACGTTCGACGGGATTCTGGCCGGGTGCATACCGGTTTTCTTCGAGGAGCAGTCGGCGAGGAAACAGTACGAGTGGCACTTGCCGGAAGCACAGTTTGGGGATTTTTCGGTGTTCATACCCAAAGAGGATGTGGTGTTCAAGGGTTTGAGAATTTTGGATGTGTTGTTGGGGATTCCTAGAGGTGAAGTTAGGAGGATGAGGGAGAAAGTTGTGGAGTTGATACCTAGAGTTATGTACAGGAAGCATGGGAGTTCATTGGGGTTGAGGAGTAAGAAAGATGCATTTGATATTGCTGTCGAAGGTACTTTGGAGAGGATCAAATCTAGGCTTCAAGAAGTTTCAGTACACTAAAACCTATATAGCTTGTGTATGTATTAGTGTTTTGGTTATGCACTCTTTCACCTATTTATTTCACCACAGATGGTGTTAAAGCCTTTAAATGTTTTGTATTCATTCGAAATAATAGTTCTTGCAATTTTGGTCCTGTTTCACTTATTGGAGTTGAGTTGGCCTTATCTGCATACTCAAATCCGCAAAACCAAGGTCCTCACCGTGAGCGAAGCATGCCTCTTTGTTGAGGCCTTGGGTCTCAAGGGTTGTTGGATCGAATCAGACAATGCCGCAGGCTTTGGGTCTCAAGGATTGTTACATCAAATCAGACGATCCTGCTGTGAGGGAAGCATGCCTCTTCGTTAAGGCTTCAGGTCTCATGGATTGTTGGATCGAATCAGACATTGCAAGTGTCATTTCGTTTAGCGTATCCGAGTTGGTTCCCCCTTGGGAGTTTGCAGCCATCTTGTATGATATTAGGCTTTTTGCTGGGGATTGCAGCTGAAGTTTGCTTGGACTTGGAGGAAGGGAAATCAAGCAGCTTAATGGTTAGCTTCGAGCAAGGCCAGCTCTCTTTCTAGGTCGAGGATCACAATTTCCACCTCAAGATTTATCCAAGTTTCTCTGTTTGAATTGGGGGTTGTCCCTTTGTTTTGTTTTCCTTTGAGATTGTTTTCATGTTCTGGTATTTTGGTGTTCGAAGCTAAAGAAATACAAGACATTACGTGGGTGTTTGGGAGGCTCATTTTCAGTTTTTTTGCTTTTTCACCTTTTTGTATTCTTGTCGGAATATATTTAAATTTGGTAAAGTGTTTGGAAGAAATGTACAAAATGTATTTTGCAACGTGGCTAGTGTTTGAGAGACATGTGCAAAATATATTATGTATGCTTTTTATTAAACCAAAATGGGAGAAGTGAAGTATGAGAAGCTAAAAAACTCCTCCTACCCTACTTTTGGCTTCTCCTCCAATTTCAAAAAACCACATTTCCACAAAATGCATTTTGCAATTTCCCTTCAAACAACCAAAAGTAAAAAATGCAAAAACGAAAAGTTAAAAATGAGGTATCCAAGCAGCCCCTTAATATGATTGAGTATTGGGAGAAAGAATGATCTTTATTGATGGTTCAAAAGTATAAAGGTGACAAAATCTGAACAAGCAAAAGAAAGCTGAAGAAGATTGTGTTTTACGACCTCGTAAATAACTGCATTACATATGAGGTACTGTAAAATTTTCTTTAGCAGTGATTGGTGCTAGAAAGGTAGGGTTTCATCTCCATCTAACAATTGCGGATCCCCAAGTAAGACCAGCACCGAAACCTGCAGCTGCAATGGTGTCTCCCGATTTTACCTTCCCACCTCTTACAGCTTCGTCCAATGCCAATGGAATGGATGCTGCACTTGTGTTACCATAATTCGCCAAATTAGATATGACTCGTTCTGGCGGGACCTCTAATCGTGTTGCAACTGCATCGAGGATCCTCTGGTTTGCCTGCAGAAAAATCACTCCTTTTAATAGACAACAATAGCAACATCTAAAGTGCACATGAGAAATTAATGGTTGCATCTATAAACGAGAACGCATGCATGGTGCAGTACTTGATTGCTGGATATACGCTCAGATACAAACAATTAACGTGAAAGTCAAAATTAGTCGAAGATCGAATTACTAGCAAGTGAAAAAGTGAAGATTTGGATGCATCTTTGTCAAGTTCATTTTAACAGATCATCCTATGCAAATTTTCAGAAATCTGTACAATCTGCAATCCAAAAGTAAATTCCCACTCTTAAATTCTCATTGACTAGATTTGTAACATCCTGAAGAGTAGTAGCTATCACCTCCCTAGGAACAAAAATAATACTCAAAGGGGACAGAAAAGTAACAAAATCCTTGAATCAGGTAATTCAAATCCACCGGTAAACTAGTTTTACAGGAAGCGGATGAAAAACTAAAGGTCCAATATCCTTAAAACTAGCAGGCTTCTGTCTCATACCTGGTGGAGCAGTAACCAATCAATGCTTGACGCAGTGAGACCAGCCTTTTGGAGGGAAGATTCTACTGACTGAGGCACACATCGAACAGCAAAGCGAAACACCTCGTTACCTTTCATCTGGATGCACGAATAGGAGGAACGTCTAGGCGGGAAGCCTAGCACTGAACCATTAGAACCCAAAGTACAATCAACTTCATTTTCAACAATAGGGGCGTTCAAGTTCCTGCATTGGGGAGAAGCAAAGTTTAAGGTACCACTCATCTTCACTCCACTTAGAAGCGAAGTTTGGTCTCTAAAGAAGATGATAACACAAACCTTAGGCCGTCACCATCACTATGCATGTCAAATCCAAATAAACCATCCTCTTCGCTGTTGCAGGCCTGCAAAACAACTGTAATATCAATACGCTACAACCGTGTACATTACCGCTAGCACTTACAATTTGCAGAATGGAAGCAAATAACTATACTTGCAAGTAACAATGTGTATACTGAATATTTGATGGGAGAAGAAGCAATGGCTAAAACATGTTAACAAATGCAAATATTAGTTATCAGTGGCAGATACTAGCAATAGAGAGTGGAGATTTGGGGTCAAAAGGTGTTGTAACTTGGACATTTACTTTTTCAATTATTATGACATCTGCTGTACAAGAAAAAGTACGTAATCTGTCCACAGAGATTTTGTTAAGTCTAGAATTGTCTCCATTAATCAGTATCTTTTTCACCGGACTTGAAATCTCTGTCCTCGCAAAATTAGGGGATATATGTGCAGCAATTTTTTTGCCCTGAAGAGTTTATGCTCTTGAGAATCTAAGATTGTTTGACATTTTTCTTTTCCTTCTTCTCTTTGTTAAGTGACCAAGTAATCAATTCCGGACAATTATTTACTAGACTCCATAATTCATTTTCGACCCCATTCCCAGGCAATTGAGTTTGCCAATCATAACCCATAAATCATTCCTGTGCAGAGATCCCTTGCAAGAAGTTTGTAATACTCAGGAACTAATCCCACAGAAGAACAAGCCAACTTTCACAAACTCTCCAAGATAGAGAGATCACATTTCCATCAAAAATCCCCCAAGACCTTTCATGTACCAGTTGGAACCCTACTCCACAAACTCTCCAAGATATAAAGCAACCATGAAATGTATCATCTACAAGCAGAACCTATATTACATGGAGCCTACTAAATGCATCCAATACCCGTGTCAGCCCTCAACACTAGGATGAGGGCATGGGATGTGTGACCAATATGAATCCTAACTATGATAGAAGCCGGATCTTATGAATGAATTGGTCTTTTGACACTTTGTGAATACTATTTCACTCTTAAGCTATGTTATGTTTGGATGACTGATATCTTGAGCAGGAATAGGAATATGATTATTGATAATTAAATGACTGAATTTTCTCGAGTAGAAATTGGAATACGATCACTGTTTACTAGGAATCAAATTCATAGGAATTTAATACCTAGCGTAGTTTCATTCCAGTGTATGGATTAATTCAGTAATCTTATGCATAAAACAATAATTTTGGTAATTTAATCAAAATCAATATTTCTTTTTTTTAATGATTGAGCCAAGAATCGCATATTACCATGAGGTAAGGGAAGGATCAGGTTCCCACTTAGTCTGGGAATGTGATTCCTGGTTGGTAAGAATCATATTCCTATTCTTGTCTCTTCCAAACATTGGAATCATAGAAATATGAAATCACATTCCCATTCATGTCTCTTCCAAACGTCGGAATCATAGAAATATGGAATCACATTCCCATATGCATCGCATTCCCATTCCTCCTCAAGATTCTCGCCATCCAAACTAAGCCTCAAGATAAAAGATTTTCTAAACAACTATGCATATGTTTATGTCAAACATAAATCTGCAAGATCTTGGTGGTCAATGGCAGCTAAAACGAGAATATTCCAAAGATCTTACATAAATAGGAGGCGGTGTAAACCCACAACACGTGTCCAGCGGACATGAGGATTAATTTGTCAAACAGCTTACGCTTTTCTCTGAGATAGCTCAATTTTACCCCAAATGATGAACATTGTTTTTACTTAACACAAACTTTCCACACTTTTTGTCCAACTAAAACAAATGAAGCCACAAATTTTAGAGAATGAATGGAGTCATTACCTGTACTAGTACTGCACCAGCAGCATCCCCGAAGAGGATACAGGTCCCTCTGTCAGTCCAATCAACATAACGAGAAAGAGCATCGGCCCCAATCACAAGAACATTACTAAAGCCACCTCCTACAATTTACAGTAATAGAGGGGGTTAGTTTTGACAAATGTCGCATTATAATTTAAAACCCATACAGCAAAGTAAACAAAAGGTTACCCCTTATATAACAGGCAGCTGAAACTAGACCCAACAAAAACCCACTACAAGCAGCCGTAATATCATAGGCCAATGGATTGTTTTTGCAGCCAAGTGCCTTTTGGATCTGAAATGTGAGATAAATACATATGTAAAAGGCACATAAAGCGTTCGTTATGCTGAATTTCAAAGGGGTCAACCAACATAATAGGGAAATATCACTTAAAAACAGAATTCTGCGAACATAGATAACTAAGTGCTAGAGAAGCCTAATTAGGCAAGGATCAATCTCCATCCATTTCCTTGGTTGCCTAAGATAGTTTTAAACAGCAATTTCATTTCCCTTATATGTGGGCAAAACACTATCCTGTAATAGCAAGGGGAAAAAAAAAAAACAGAACACAGCTACGCTAGTGTCTTCACTATCCCTTCACGGGTGACGGGTTTGGAGGTCTATACAGCAAAAGCATAGGTAAGTTTGGTGTCAAAAGGAACAATCACTGTCATTGCCCTAAAAGGCATACACAGCTACCCAATTTTATCTAACAGGCAGAATCAAACAAAGAGCGTGCCGTGGCATTTTCAATAATGCGTTAAGAATATGGTCTTTTGAATGTCCTTATCCTGCAATTTCTAAAAAATCTATTGGTTATTGATGATAAATATATGAAAAGGACAGAAGTACAACCAAGTTCTTTTACATGAACCCTACGGATACGTTGCTCTGAAAACTGCTGTAAATTTTGTTTCATGCAATCAATTATGGGTAATTTAAAATCATCAAAAAATAGTGATATTATGAAAAGCCAATCTATGGACCAAGTGACTGGTGAGCAGCTCATACAAGTGTGGATGAGTTCTTTCAAGCTGGTCACCAATTAAATGAGCCAAGCTCAAGATTCAAACTTTGGCACATTAACACAATCAAATATGTATTTTTATTGTAGACCAAATGATATATGCTAACAGTATTAGCGACAAAACAAACATGATTCACCTTTTCCTAAAAACTGCAGGTCTCTTATATTTCTCTCAAAATATTTCTCTTCTTGTAATGTCCAATTCCAATCTCCCGTCCAACTCTTTTTGAAAAACGCAAGAACTCTTACCATTGAATTAGACACCAACACCACTAATCGTCACGTCAGTTACCACTATTTTGATGGACTACTGCACATTAGTTTGTGAACCATCTAATAAAGTTATACCTGAGTAGCACTACCAAAAAGATCCTCTGGAGTTGATGTACACAACAGGACTAAGTCTACGTCATCAGGATCAACCTCCGCCATCTGAAGAGCTTTTTGGGCTGCCTCCGAAGCCAGAGCCGTCAAGCTATCGTTGCCTGAAAAATCAAAAGTCAGACAGGGTCCATTAAAACTTCTAAAGTTTGCATAATTAGGAGACACACGTAGAGGCACGCACCGGGAGAGAGAGAGCATATCTATCCATATATGTATCTTTTGCAGAGCATCAGAGATGTTCTAGAAATCCGTGATATTCAGAACTAACTAGATTGAGCACTCTTAAAATGCAGATAGGTAGATCCTCTTAAGTCTTATCTATTTGGTACGAGAAAATGTGAAAACATGAGGCAAGGCCAAGCTGGTAATCACGGGGTGAAAAAAAAAATGTTAAGTTTTGAAGCTGCAATTCCCAACATATGACTTCCGTCTCCCGTAGAATCCGGGAACGGAAATTCTGGACTTAAGAAGAAGGACTCTCAAGAACTTACACTAAATTGGCTGTGGAGTATATGTCCTTCCCGGGGTGGGCTCAGCTCAAGATACCCCACAGTCAACAAGGCAGTTATGGCGGTTGGCTCAATACTTATAACCAAAAAATAATGAATTCTCCGCAATTAAAACTCAGCCAACCAGCTAAATCTCAATTGAGACAATTATGTGCTCATTACAAGATGAAGCTGAGCTAATAGTAACCAAATCTACTTCAAAATTGTTCATAAGAGTAGCTATACGCCAGAAAAACAGTCAAAGGAAAAACTAACTTGTTAGAACACGTCGATTATGAATCCCAGTGCGAACAGAGATCCACTCGTCTGAAGTATCCACAATTTTCGCAAGATCATCATTGGAAACCTTGAGATTTGGTACTGCAGATCCACATCCAACTAGTTTGCAGCCTTTGCTGATAAGCCTGGATAAATGTATTCAAAATTAAATAACTTGTCCTATCACTTGTCTATCCATGGATGCCAAATAAGAATCAAAATGAAGCACAATATTTCCCAAGCAATGGAGGATGGGGATAAATAATCCAGGTTTCAAACAATGAAATAAGAACAACAGCCAAAACGAGGAGTGAAATGAAAAATAACATGACCAATCATTACCAAAGGAGGAAATAGAACAAATAATCTACCTACTTTTTTTTTATCGACAAATGGGATTTGTGGTAAAGAGCACACAGGTTTGTTGGTTTTAGAAAGAAGGTTAACAGATATTCCACCCAAGGGAGTAGTTGACTCTGCCCTGCCATAACTCAGAAGTAACTTGCGGCACCAACAACTTTCGGTGAGCCGTCTAAAGAGAAAGCGATGGTCAAATACTTCGTTTGGCCGTCGGACCTCTGACCGAGTGAGGTCCAAAGGTCTTGGTATCCCTGGCTAGAAACAGATTCCCAGCTGGTTCTTTCACATACCCACATATGTGCTTACATATATCTAGTCATATTCGGTTTGTACTAGAATAGTAGAATTCCTTGCTAATACAAAATTATGCATAAGATCTTTTAACATAGAGCCTAATAAATGGTATACAACCAAAACAACCAGGTCAGGGCTGAAAACAAAAGTCTACTCCTTGCAACTCAAATCAACAAGTACTGTCCCAATCATATGATCAGTAACCAGATGCATAAGTTATACATACAAGCTTTATTCTTAAGCCTAATAAAGGGCATACCACCATAAAACCCAGGTGCTGGGGCTAAAAACAAATTTCCACTCCTTGCAACTCAAGTCAATAAGTACTATCCCAGTCATATGATCAGCAACCAGGTGCATATGTGCTTATATATATCTAGTCATCTTCTGTATGTACAATATTATACATACAAAGTAATGCATACAAGTGTTAATCTTGAGCCTAATAAATGGTATATAACCTAGCATCCAGGTGCTGGGGCTAAAAACAAAATTATATTTCTTGCAACTCAAGTCAACAAGTACTATCCCAATCATTTGATCAGCAAACAGGTCCAGGTGCATAAGTTGGTCTGTGCTACACATGAGCATAAAGTTTTAAATAGCTTTCCTTCTCCTATCCTTAATTGACCGCCTTCTTTTTTTCTTTTTCTTTTTTATCGTCCTTAATTGGCCGCACTGATAAGTCTCTCTTTAATAACAACACTAATCTATCTCAGCATCCTCATTTCAACTACACTAGTTCAGGAAGCACATTATTGCTCGCTGCCAAATTAAACTCTGTGCAATACCACATACCAAGCCATATATTCCTTCGAAACTCTCCCTTGCTAAAAATGGTTACTTGTAAATTGCAACAAGATTACAGATGAAAAACTATCAATTCTAACGAATAATAGCAATCATCAACAATATAGGTTCGGAATCGGCTGTAATGTGCTATAAGTATATACACAAGCTTATTTTTAATTTCAATCCTGGGAATTCAGTAGGTACACTTGAAATAGAGGTTGAGCCACCAATGACACCATCAACAACTTTTGAGATACATGAGCTCCATCTGAACCCTTTTCTGAGCAAACTATCAGTGATGAAAGTTATTTGCTCGTCTATCAAGATCCAAGTATGGAATTAAATTAGTTCAATTTTCCCTGAAGAAGTATTCTATATTGCTGAGCATAAATGCTTAAGTGCCCATGAGAGAACAAGATCTCTAGTTTCGGAGAAAACTAAGAAACTCAAAAATCATATATCATGTTGGCAAACCAATCACAAGATTAACACAGGCTCATAAAACCTGCCATGCCAGCCAGAGCATCAAGCTAAAGATTAAACTATAATCCAAAAAAGGAGAACCAATTCGATACAAATTTCAGATTCTCATAAAAAAATCCCACTTCGACAAACAAAAAATCAAATCTTTTTCTTAAACCAATAGCATTAAGTACCCATTTGGTCAAGAAATTGCTAATTCAACAAGAGCCAGAAGATCAAAAACAAAAATAGGAAGAAATCAGGGATTGAAACATACCTAGGCACTCGAGATTGAGAAGGGGAAACCTCAGCACCTTGAATTGTGCTAGAGCAGAAAACCCTTTTGGATATTCCTTCAGCAGAAGGAAACCCATATCGATATATGCCAATACAAGGAGGATTATTCCTCTTTCTCAGGCTGGGAATTGAAGGCGAAAAATGCCCAGATGCATTCGCCATTTTATAGAGCGACGATAAGTAAATCAAGTAGATGGAGAAAACTAGTGTATGAGATATCTAGCTTATTGATGAAAGTTCAAGAATCAGAATAGAGTGTACTGAACCCATTGAGAGTTGTAGAGAGATCAATGCATGTAGATGTAGAGGAGAGAAGTGGGTACACAAAAAAAAAAAAGAAAGAAAGAATAAATTACTGTAGAAGGTAAGACAGGAAAACGATGGATTAGATCATTAGAGGCTCTTTTGACAATCAGCGGAGGGTACGAAGATGAGAGATATGTTGGCGATTATGACACCCAATTAGAAAAAATTCCAATGCGAAAATACACATAAACAAGCCGACTTTGTCCCTCTCTCTCTCTCTCTCTCTCTCTCTTATAGGTCTTAACGAGGTCACTTCTGCACTGCTCCCACATTTTCCAAGATTTGAGTATGGAGGTAGGTATGGATACAACCTGCAAGAAATGGATTAAACAAATGTTCACGTGACACGTAGGAATAAACTCACCATTCGTTGTATTAAGTGACTGTAATACCCTTCGATTGATTACGTGCTTATGGATGATTGGCGAGGTTTGGCAATCACCATGAGTTTGACCGTGGAGAATAGAAAAACCATCGAATCCCTCTGTTCCAAATCAAAAAGGTCTCATGACATAACTATTCAATCACAACCCAATTCACAACCCCTCGTACACATGTGGGCCTACCTTATAATTGTATGTGAGGGGTTGTGAAATGGGTTGTGGAGCATCTATCTGCTTGTACCTTGCCGTCTGTTTTTATTGATCCATTCTCGAAATTTGGGTCATTTTTCAAATATTTATATAAAACAAGATTCATATTAAATATTTTTTTAGATCCATATTAAAAAAATATAATTAATTGAAAAGTGGCACAAACTTCCAAGCAAAAATGACCAACAAACACGGACGAAGAAAGTAATTCCTAACCGGCCCCAACTAGTACAGCAAGCTTGTTTAACTATGAATTTTGAGATTAAGTTATTTTTATCTCCGTTTGAAACCCATGGATTCCGCCACCCATTGTGGGTATATGCGTTAATCCCAGTAATCTTAATTTTAACCATTTATATTCTAGGGCCAGCGGAATAATTTATATATATATATATATATATATATATATATATATATATATATATATATATATATATATATATATGCTAAACATGATTTTCAGCGGATCTTGACAGATGTATCGGAAATTAAATTTTGGTTTATAAAGTAGGCAGTTACAGACACTTTAACATTAAAATTATTGACTTAAATCAAACTGTCCATTCTATAGATTAGAATTCAATTTTCGATATACCTATCAATATCTGATTAAGCTAATTTTTATGAGAACAACTACTATGTGAACCCTATAATATGATCAGTTCAAATAAATACGATAAATACATGATGGGGTCTAAAATGACGGTGGTGGAAAAAGTGTTCACACCAAACACCTAAGGTGCAAGTAAATTTATCATGTTGTTTACATTGACATAAAATATAAGGAAAATACTATACTCCAGTCTAATAAGTAGAAAATGCATAGATATCCAAGAAAATTGTATTAATATCTGTGAAAGTATATTGATATCAGTGAAATGTGCATTGATATCCGAACTAGTGTCATGTTCAAGTGTCTCTCATGTGATTCTCAATGGTGTCCACGTGTTTTTTTTTTTTTGCCATTCGATATATATCAGTACAGTTAGATGTTAGATGTTAGTAAAACACAAGGGTTGACCTCCTCTCCATAGGTGTCCACGTGTTTATCACATAACATTAGGATATGCCAAAGCATTTATGCAACATTGTACTTCTTATTTTCACAAATTGCCCAAGTGTCTCTCATGTGATTCTCAATGGTGTCCACGTGTTTATCACATAACATTAGGATATGCCAAAGCATTTACCAACATTGTTTCCATTCCACATTGACATTAAACGGCGATGCAATTCCATAATTCGAATCTAAAAGTCCAACAATCAAAATACACATAGGGAGAGATGGATTTTCAACCAATTCAAGGAGGTCAATTAACCAAACTCACCAGTTCAAAAAAAAAAAAAAATTAACCAAACTCAAGATCATTATCAATTCAAATCAAAACCCTAGAAAGGGATGAGTTTTCAACACAACAAAGAGAGATAAGATCAAACTAGAAATTTATGCAACAAATCCACCATTAACACTTAGAAAAAAAAAGGAGATCCCTACCACAATGAGTTTCAAGCAAAACCCTAACCCCAATCGATTTAGACTCCAAATTCCAAGAATGAACTCCACCCGAGCTCAACTATACAATCAATGACTAGGTCAAGTAAAAAACAAGGTAAAAATATGAAATTTTGTTATATTTCCAGTGTTTTGACGCCCGACCATGTCTAATGCATCCTCAACAACCCCAAACCACTTCACCACATCAAAACACATACTTCGACCCTCCACCGAACCCCTATTACACAAATGCATGCACACCCATACAAATACTCGACGGAAAAACAGTTAAACTTTAATTAAAAATCATCTCCGTTACTCACAATGAATAAAAGAAAGAAAGAAATTTATGGGTCTTTACAACTAGTTTGTCATTATATACATATTATCCTCCACCTATTGGATGGAAGTTAGCATAACCCAAAATAAAAAAATAGTACTAACCACTGTTTATGGTATGTACAGAAAAATGTATATTGAAAATATGAGCCTCGATTCCTATTCAATCTGTTTTTTTAGATTATTTGTTTTCAATAAAAACACGCGTATCGAATTGTCTTTTACGGCAAGCCTAACAGTTCTTAGCAAAAATGCAATTGAACAGTGAACATTTTTCATTTTAACTACTCACATCTATATCAAAATATTCCAATAATATTACTTGTTTGTTTCTTATCTTTTAAGGGAGGGGAGAAGAGGGGACGAGAGGAGAGGAGAGGAGGAGACAGAGAATAATAACTCAATAGATATATTGAGTTATCTATTGAGTTAATCTGTAGTAAAAATAAACTAGCTAGGGTTTTGTTGAGTCTTTCAGTGGGCTCCTTTTGTGGTCTGCGCAAGATAAAATAACTACAAATATGAAAAATACTAGACTGTTGGGTTGCTCTTACGGCCTTAAACTTGGTGATAAAAAATGAGGCGACACTTTAATACACACTTCTTGTCTAGGTGTTTGGTTTGTTACTTAGTACTGATTTTGTTCATGATATTATATGTATCTAGGAGTATTTTTTATAATTAGGTGTTCGGGTCAACATACGTGTACTTCGACTAATTGTGGAGATCATAAACTCAAGTTCACTATTTGGGGCCTCACTTAAATGCTCTGTATAGGGTGACCCCAAATGAGTTGATAGCATTTGAAAGGTTTCGAATCTGAAATCCTAAGAGGGAGTAAACCCCTAAATCTCACGCTTTGATCACCCTTGGAGTTTCATGATATAATATTTTTATAAAAGGAAATTTGTGGTCCAATATATGATTTCATTTTTGCTCGAGTGATGAGATTTGGTGGTAGATATATAGAATTATCTATACTTTTGTGGCCGAATTTTTGCTCTGGCATAAGTATGATTTTTTTTATGGCCCAACATATGAATTTTGTGGTCTTATAAAAAGTCAGAGCTTATTAAGTCTTGTTCCTCTTATCGACTTTTCGTCTTTTTTAGCTTTTTGCTTAAAAAGTCCAATGAGAGTCTTTTTTTTTTAAAAAGGTCCCAAAAGCTCAAATTTTTTCTCTTAATCCAATACAACAACCACCTTTACTATTTCCTATATAAATGGCTTCAATTGAAGTGTAACATAACAAAGGATTTTATTGCAATTTACTCATGTAGTCGAAGAATGCAATTTTTTACCGTGCCTTCTTTTGGGTTCAAAACTTCAAATGAAGTGCAAAAATACTCCCTTATCAGTAGGTGATGCTACTTGACAAAAGCTCGTAGTTTTACAATTAATTAAAAAAATACTAATTTTTTGGTACATCGAATAATGTTGGAGATAAGCAACAAGTTGCCTGAAGTTTTTTAGTAGTAAATGCACAGAATATTACTACGTCATTCCAAGGATAAAATAGCCTATAATGGATTATGTCTCAGATATTCTGCTCATAATTTTACAATTAATCAATAATAGTCAATGTTTGGTACATCGAATAATGTAGGAGAAAAATGAACAAGTTACCTAAAGCTCTATAAATAAAAGAACATAATAATATTAGATTTTGCATATATGGTTGTTGATCGGGATTAGTCACAATGAGTAGATACGTCATTGCCAAGGTAATTTTTTTTCAGTATTTTTTGCATGAAGAAATGTTGGTATACAAAGTATATATGTTTTGACCTGAGACGGAGCTTTTAAGGGGGAGGTATTGAATATATGACTTATCGAGTGACACATCCATATTTAATTCGTCGCTCCATCCCTGGTTTTGACATCTCCGGCTGAAAACATACTTTATTTATAACTTAAGGAATATTCCTAATTGTCTAAAACTACTGGTGGGGAGCCCATTTTACAAAAAGGGTCAAAGATTTTGATTTAAGAAAATAAAACCGAATTGATAATCCAATCAATGCGCTAATTAAGCTCCCTTTTAATAATAATAATAATAATAATAATAATAATAGTGCCTTTGACTAAATTTTTGGCCTCTTTATGATTCATTTGGAAAACAATAATAATAGGTGTACAACAAAAGTCTCCAACATGGCTTCAACACACTCACATGATGTGTAGTGTGTGGGGGCTCCATACACCATGTGAGCCATGTCATGGAGACTTTTGTTGTACCTCTATCATTTTTGTTTGGAAAAGTTGTCTTCAAGCGTTAGACAATAGTGTTTGGTCAAGTTAAAGACAAGGCATTTAGGTAAAAGTGTGCTGGTCTTTTAACATGGTTTTTTGGGCCATAAAATACCAGTTCTGCATAGGAAATGAGTTGCTAAAAAATCAAAGGCAAAATGAGATCGAATTTCACCTTTACTAGTCAAGGGCTGAAGTTGGCTGTTGGGAGAGGCCAACTAGTTGGGTGGTGTGGAAATGAGTTGCTTGGTGGCATTTAGCCTAAAGAGGCTGTCTTCTATAGCACTAAAACATACCAAAAATGAGTTGCTTGGTGGCAAACGTGCGTGCCGTGCCGTACCATGTCATTCAACTTCCGTGCCAATCGTGGTTCATGTCGTGCCATGCCGTGCCTATTTACTTCATCGTGCCATGGCGTGCCGTTAGGGTTGGCAATGGGGACGGGGCGGGGCCGGAGACTACTATCCCCGTCCCAGATCCCCGAACCCCTCCCCCATCCCCGTCCCCGCCCCGACCCCCAATGGGGATTATTTTTCCCCCTCCATCCCCGCCCCAAACGGGGAACGGGGATCCAAACAGGGGATTCGGGGAAATTCGAAATTGACGAGAAAAAAAAAACTTTCAAATGGTGCCTTAATTAGGGTTCACTAAAAGAGAAGAAGAGATCAGATATTCACAAGTTGACATTACGGTAATCAGCAAAACATAACTTACGGGTGCAAAACATAACAAATTTAAAGAGTAAAGTGCAGATTTTCATGGATTAAAGTTTGAATCATGGATCTTCAGAGGTAGGTAAACTAAACTAATAAGAAGATAGTAAAGTGTAGAAGGTAAAACTAAGTTTGAATCATGGATTTTCAGAGGCAGGTCGCCATGTTCGTCTTTGTAGCAGTTGAAACTTGAAAGTTGCGACGAGAGAGGGAGATGAGAGATCGGGTCTCGAGAAAGAGATCGAGTCTCGAGGCGGCGGCCGGCGGGTGAATGAGGACGAGGATGGTGACGGCGATCGCGATGCCGTAGCCGAGGCCGATGCCGGTGGCGAATTGTTTCGGTGGGTCTGCGGTGGACGTGAGAGAGAGAGAGAGAGAGAGGACTGTGGGCTGTGGCGGCTGTTAGATCTGAGAAATGAGAATAGGATAGGAGAGAAAACTAAGGATTGAGGAAGGACTGTGGCGGCTGTTTGTGTAGACGTGTAGTGTCAAACCCTAAATACATACTATAATAATAATAATAATAATAATAATAATAATAATAAAATATAAAACGGGGATTCGGGGACGGATCGGATCGGATTCGGGGCGGGGATACACTGCTACCCGTCCCCGATCCGATCCCCGAATTTTTTTAAAAAAAATCCCCAAATCCGACCCGGTCTCCAAACAGATCTCCAAAATGCCGATCCATTCGGATCGGGAACGGATCGGATCGGTGGAAATTGCCATCCCTACGTGTCGTGCCAACCCTGCTACGTGTTGTGCCGTGCCGTGCTTTTTTGAAGTCGTGTCATGTCGTGCCGTGCCGTTGACTTACTCGTGTTGTGCCGTGCCGTTCCTTTTTTTGTCCTGGCGTGCCGTGCCTTTTTGTCGTGTCGTGCCATGCTTAGTCGTGCCGTGCTGTGCATTTTCGTAGTCGTGTTGTGCCATGCCGTGCGTTTTTTTAGTCGTGTCGACACCGTGCCTTCTTATCGTGTTATAGTTTGGATGACTCACCACTTGCACTACAACAAAAAAGGCTTGATGAGGCACTCATAACTGCCTCAATAAGTGACATGTTGAGGCATTTTACCTATTGAGGCATTACAACTTAGTGCCGCTTGTATCGATGCAGCTAAAAGTGTAATGCAGCACTTTCTATGAGGCATTTTAAGGAGCCTCTACAGCTCTTTCTCGCAGCACTTGTAAGTGCTGCATAGAATACTCCAACGAGGCACTTATAAATACCGCATAGTCCACTTATTGAGGCAATTTCTAGAGCTGCAATAGAAAATAACTCGCACCCATTTAACCATGGTTAACAACTGATGCGGCATCTAAAAGTGCCCCCATAGCTCATTTGACGTTGCAATTCTAAATGCCTTGATAGGTTTGGTGTTGTGGCACTTAAAACTACCCCAAAAAGTCTTTCTGGTTTAAAAAAAAATATGACCCGCTGGAGGTTAATTAGAGCTGAATTACCCATTCAAACACCAGTTGCTCACCAAATGAGAACAATACATTACTCCGCAAGATTTCAATATAATAAGGGGCATTGTGCAGATCCAATGTCAATACAATATGTCTATGGGGATTCGGGGACGTGTAGTGTCAAACCCTAAATACATACTATAATAATAATAATAATAAAACATAAAACGGGGATTCGGGGACGGATCGGATCGGATTCGGGGCGGGGATACACTGCTACCCGTCCCCGATCCGATCCCCGAAATTTTTTTTAAAAAATCCCCAAATCCGACCCGGTCTCCAAACAGATCTCCAAAATGCCGATCCATTCGGATCGGGGAACGGATCGGATCGGTGGAAATTGCCATCCCTACGTATCGTGCCAACCCTGCTACGTGTTGTGCCGTGCCGTGCTTTTTTGAAGTCGTGTCATGTCGTGCCGTGCCGTTGACTTACTCGTGTTGTGCCGTGCCGTTCCTTTTTTTGTCCTGGCGTGCCGTGCCTTTTTGTCGTGTCGTGCCATGCTTAGTCGTGCCGTGCTGTGCATTTTTGTAGTCGTGTTGTGCCATGCCGTGCGTTTTTTTAGTCGTGTCGACACCGTGCCTTCTTATCGTGTTATAGTTTGGATGACTCACCACTTGCACTACAACAAAAAAGGCTTGATGAGGCACTCATAACTGCCTCAATAAGTGACATGTTGAGGCATTTTACCTATTGAGGCATTACAACTTAGTGCCGCTTGTATCGATGCAGCTAAAAGTGTAATGCAGCACTTTCTATGAGACATTTTAAGGAGCCTCTACAGCTCTTTCTCGCAGCACTTGTAAGTGCTGCATAGAATACTCCAACGAGGCACTTATAAATACCGCATAATCCACTTATTGAGGCAATTTCTAGAGCTGCAATAGAAAATTACTCGCACCCATTTAACCATGGTTAACAACTAATGAGGCATCTAAAAGTGCCCCCATAGCTCATTTGACGTTGCAATTCTAAATGCCTTGATAGGTTTGGTGTTGTGGGCCTGTGGCACTTAAAAATACCCCAAAAAGTCTTTCTGGTTTAAAAAAAAATATGACCCGCTCGAGGTTAATTAGAGCTGAATTACCCATTCAAACACCAGTTGCTCACCAAATGAGAACAATACATTACTCCGCAAGATTTCAATATAATAAGGGGCATTGTGCAGATCCAATGTCAATACAATATGTCTAGCCAAAACCAAAGAAAATCAACCCTAAAACAAGCATTGAGATTACATTGAAGTTTTGACAGTGGACATAAAAATGTCACCAGAACTTGTCTCAAGGAACATCTGAACACCATCAATAGCTCTTGAGAAGATCGTCAAAGGCTTTAAACTACACAAGACAGGTGATTGAAACCAGTTAATAAACTTGAAGTGAACTCACAATCAAAATAGACATTAGACACAACATATGAACATACGAAAAATATAAACTTAGTCGTTTTAGACATACCGTAAACCATACCATGTCCAAACACGATCTGTTAACATGAACGCCAAAATGCTCCAAATCTGAATCTTCGCTCTCCACTAGTTTATTTGCTGCAAGTACAGTACATGTGAGACACCAAGACATCCTCAAAGGACCAAGATATTGTCTCCTAACAAGCTCAATGTGTTCTTCCATAGACACCACCATCAATCTAAATAATCCATCTCAACATGGGTAAATATGTCCACAACCCCAATAGATGGCATTTGAAGATAAACAAATTCTTGAAAATTTAAGACATAACATGTGTGAAGGCATTTCCTCAAAGCATTAACTAGAAGTTGGGTAAAATTCTTGTATGAGAAAATACTTCAGTGCCATTGTATTTAAGCTATCGATAGGAGGAGGGGAAATAACAAACAAACACATTAGATAACCTGGTTGTAAATTGTAATATCAAATTTGTACTTCTATGCATATAATTGTACAACCATTTCCACAGCAAAATCACCAAAAATACACCTTTCGCACGGCACGCAAAGTCTGAGAAAAAAAGTCAATTGGAAAAAGATAAAAGAAGAAGAAACATTACTTGTTGCCTTAGCTCTCAGTACCCTTGATCTGAGGAGTTTTTTATATGAATGGGCATTCAATCCGTTATTTCCAACACTTTTAGACACAGCTTCTAGTGTTCGACCAAGCAAAAAACTAAACAAACCATTGGCTATCAAAAAACAACCAACATACCAAAGACACACAAATCCTTGAAGTTGTATCTATCATCCCGCAAGTACAAAATTATCACTTTGTCAGATATTGAATCCACTTCTAAAAAGAAGCATAAAAACAACAAAATTAAAGACAAAATCAGTCATATCTTCGTATTCTATGCCCTTCAAGAGCTATTATAGTATACGGTATACCAAATTAATCTCAGCAAATCTATGCTTGTCTTTTGCAAATAAGGGTGGGTAAAAATAGTTACCTTGACCTGGATATCCTTGAGAAAATCATCAGCATGATGCAAAGAGTTTCTTCCTTGTGTTTATGCCGAAGAGTTGTTGTATTTTAAGAGCAATACACAAACCATGAAACTTTTTCTAGTTAAATTGGCCAAACACAAGCATATCTGTGAGGCCATTTTTCTTCATTCGCAAAGGTTCAACTATTATGTCCAATAACCGACTTCTTTTACCCAGATGTTTGTTGCCTTTATTTGATAGGGCAATACCAGTTGTCAAGAGTTCAATTGCTCAGATACACAACATTGCTAACCAGACTTTGAAACCAAGAACAAAATAGAAGACTGAAAGGAAGCTATTTTCCATGTGAGAAGACAATTAAAGTTTCAACAAACATGAAGTAATATAACTCTAAACAAATTACCTGTTGCATAACATCGCCATTATGAGTCAATTACTCCAAGTGCCATTTAACCAGTACACAAAAAACAAACATAGAACATTACAATTTCATGTATAAACTTGAATGTAAACGTACTTTGAGTTTGCCGTTGAAGAAAATTACGGATCATGGGCGTAAAGGAGCAGAGACCGACCATACCTGGGTAGAAAGCAGATGGAACCCGTGACCCGACTCTGCTTTAAAGGCGAAGATGTATTTGAGGCCCAATTGGAAGACGTAGATCAAGTGAGCGATTCTGATTTCGATTTGGTCCTGGTACGACTGTCGGGGCCCGACTTGGAGACGTCCTCGCCGGTAGAAATTAATCCTTTCACGAAGATTTTCCTGTTTCTCTCTTCTGCATAATACGATTCACATGCATCCCGTGCGCTTGTGCCTCTAGTAGGAACAAAAAGTAAGTCCCAAAACTCCGTTATTTTAGCAAGAACCAGTAAGAATAAGAAGATTAAACAAAATCAAACATTGAATAAATTGATTAGGGCAGAATTTATCAGAAACATAGGTTTAGTTCCCGTCCCTGGGTTTTCATATCACGTGAATGAAGTTTCATTAGACGATTACCTCAATATGTAAGGAGAGGCGTCGTAGATGTCACCGCCTCTTTGCGAACTGGACGCCATTGGAGGAGAAGAATCTGTGGACAAAGACGATTACCTCGATTACCCGATGCTGTGGTGCCAGAATCCGTGGACTGCGATGGTGGTGGTCCTTGTGGAGGTGAATGGTGGTAGACCATGTGTGTGTGTGTGATTGTGTGTGTGTGTGTGTGAGAGAGAGAGAGAGAGAGAGAGAGAGAGAGAGAGAAATTTCAGTCTCAGATTTGGCTGATTTTGCAGGGATTTGACGATTTAGGGATTTGGGGGATATTTTGATTTTCATTGAAAATTTTTGCAGGAAATTTTACCGTGAAAATTTTTGGGGGAATTTTTTTCATTGAAAATTTTTTTGGGGGAATTTTTTTATGTAAAAACTCATTTATTCATTGTCACACTATATGCCTATGCACCTAACGGTAAAATTGCCGTAAAATTGTATTACTCGAGGGTCGTCAAAGTATTTTCCTTCGAATCGGAACCATCTATGTTTTACATGAGAGTGATTATATCCTCCATGCAAAAAATGAAGTAAATTAATTATCATTACGTACTTGATCGAATAAGACAAATTTTTAGTTTATAATGAATTGACATCCCAATGAAAGGGCTTTCAACACCCGATAGACTTCAAATTTGGAGAGAGAGATTAAAACAGCAAGACGAACAAAGTGAACGGTTTGGATCGTCATAATTGTGTTGAGATCATTTGGCTAACGTACATTAGACTATAACAGTATATATTGGTTCATAACTAAGTATGTTCAATGTATAACATTGAATGGTGGATACTAGTTCGTTTTTTTGAATGTTTGATCTAAACCGATACGACTTAACATCTTATCAATTCTGTCATTCTCCCCGAAATTGATGATCATCCGATGTCGGTAACCACACGATCGGAACACATTCAGTGCTTCCAGTGGCATTTGGACACTATAATGCACCAATTCAAGGCCATCTAATATATTTCTTGAAAATCTGAACTGGTAGATGTGTTTAAAACGTGTTTTTAAGGTCCTATAAAATGATTTGGCAAAAAAAAAACTACCCAAAAGGGCTTGATCGAAGCAATTTTTCATATAGAGATTTTATGCAAAAATGCTCCGATCAAGCCCTTTCGGGTAGTATTTTTTGCCAAATCCTTTCGTAGGACCTTAAAAACACATTTTTAACACATCTAACGGTTCAGATCGTCGAAATTTTTTCCGAAAATTGGAGTTTGAGGTCTGAATTTTTACACCATGTGGGATCCTTCATAATTCATAACTTCATATGAAGTTTAGCTTATTTTAGTTAAATAAACTTAGTATTTTGGTAAATTAACTTCTATAATATAATTTCTATAATTTAATTAATTTATATTATTTATTAATTTCTATAGTTTCTTTAATTTAAGTTTAGCTTATTTATTTATTTTTTATTTTTTTCACAAAAACAAATTAATATTTTTTTTCCAAAATATTTATTAGATAAACTCATAAAAGGCAATGTATATGAGTATAATATCAGTATATGTAAAATAAAAAAAAATATTTTACTATTTTCCATGTTTAAATTTTGATTTAAAATTTATTAATCATATAAAATGTTTTAAAAGCTTATTTATTTATTTTTTGTTCAAACTCTCTCTCTCTCTCTCTCTCTCTCTCTCAAAATAAAATAATAAAATAAAATAAAATAAAAAATTGTAACTTATTTTTCCCTTTTGTTTTTTTTAATTATGTTGTTCGTGACTTGACTTCAATTTATATATATATATATATATATATTCACCAAAAGAAATTGATATTTTTTTTTCAAAATCTTTATTAGATAAAAAGGCAATGTATATGTGTGGTATACATTTTTTTTCATGTTTGAATTTTGATTCAAACTTTATTAATCATATAAAATATTTTACAAGCTTATTTTCTTTTTTTTGTTCAAACTCTCTTTGACTCTCTCTCTCTCTCTCAAAAAAAAAAAAAAAAAAAACGAATAAAAAGAAATGTAACTTCTTTTTCCCTTTTGTTTCTTTTTTTGTTCATGAATGATGAATCATGACTTCATTTTTATTTTTCAACTTTACATAAATATATAAATATATAATTCACTTACACAAGCAAAAAATAATTTTTTTTTTGTGCTTATCAAAAAATATATAGAAAATAATTTTTTTTTTGGTTGCCTCATGCCGTGCCAGTGCCATGCCGCCGTGCCATGCCGTGTCGTGTCGTGCCTGTGCTGTGCCAGGCCAACTTCCGTGCTCGTGCCCGTGCCCGTGCTGTGGCGTGCTAAATTAAAGTCGTGTTGTGCCGCGTGCCCCGTTGACTTCGTGTCGTGCCGTGCCACGTGCCGCCATAGCCCGTGCCGTGCCCTCTCAATTCTGTGCCCATGCCGTGCCACGTGCCAAGTTATACCGTGCCGTTCCGTGCCGTGCCAGGATTTTACAATGCCGCCTCCGAACGTGCCGTGCCCGTGCCAGCCCGGCCCGTTTGGCACCTCTAGGGGGGCCTAAAAATAGTTCGAATAGGATTTTCAGAATATGCAAGGTATTCAATAGAATTTTGTACTCTATCTCCCTATCTCAGAACCAACCATGTTCGCTTGTGTCTTTTATGTAGGGCTGCCCAGCGGATCATCCGATCCGTCAATCCGACCAATCCGAACCGATCCGAACCATCCGTTGATCCATCCGAGGTATGTACGGATGGGTTGCGGATCGTTCAGCACCTAAGTTCACGGATCCGGATCGGATCCGGATCGGATCCGGTTAAAACCGATCCGTCCGTGGCCAAATTTAAAAAAAAAAGAAAAAAAAGGAGAAAGCAGTTCGCTACACGTGTACGGTGTAGTCCTAAGCTCCTAACCCAATAGGCATCTTTTTTGTCAAGGAGGGGTCCACCACCAATCCTTAATTACTCGGTTTTGTACTGAATTTTGAATTGCAAGTTGCTGAACTACACCCATAAATCGAGGAAAACTAGTGAAAAGTGGACCTTAGTCCTCTTTTTTGAAGCATTACACGCAAAAGTGGGTTTTTGGGGCCCATCCCCTTCATACTTTACGCAAAAGTTGGTGTTCAACCCTAGGAAAATTGGGTTCAAAAATTGGCAGTGTGCCATTGTTTAATTTGAGTGTGGGTGGTCCCCATCTTATTTTAAACTTTCGGCTTTACCCAGTAACCCACTAAGTCACTAACCCTAATCTCTAACTCTCAAAGTCTCACTCCACCCCAGCCTCCATCACTCCACAGTCCACAGAGGCACAGACTCCACACCAACCTCCATCACTCCACAGTCCACACTGACCTCCATCGCTCTCTCCGTTGTGCGCCTGTCCTTTTCCGGCGCTGTAGGATGGCTGTTTCCTGGCAAGAGTCTCTCTCTCTCTCTCTCTCTCTCTCTCTCTCTCTCTCTCTCGCTCGCTCTCTCTCGCCGTAGATCGGCGACCAACCACAGTTGACGACGGCGCTATGCTCGTCACCTCCGAGTCTGTTTTTTCCGAGACTTTTTTTGAGATCTATAACTCTTACAATCTCAGATCTTCCAGGAGAGACGAGAAGTATGCAGCTTTCTCATGGTATAAGCCTATAATGTTTGAGCCGGAAAATGGGCTAGAAAATGATTTGGAAAATTTTCTACATTGGCCCAAGTTAGAGGCCCATTTGTCACGGCCCAATCCGTCAAATCCATCTGGAACCGATCCGCGAAATCCGGAACCGATCCGATCCATCCGTATGTCACCTACGGATGGTTCTCGGATCCTAAGAACCCAAATCCGTTCTGACCGGATCGGATCGGATCCGTATCCGAACCGGCCAAATCCGATCCGTGGACACCCCTACTTTTATGTGCGCGCAACTTGAAATTATATTCAACCACATTAAGAGTTTTTTTTACTTTCAAAGCTCGGTAGGCCAAATCCAATATTTCGTTCGGCTATTATGAAAGTTGGCCCACTAACAAGAAAGGGCCTCTTCCATTCCTGATTCCACTGACACAGTGTTGAGTTTTAATAGTTGGGTTAGATATCGTTCTTATAGACGGATTACTTAGACCTCATTCTAGAGACAACTCTGAATTTGATGGAAGGATGGATGAATTTTTAATTTATTTTTCCTTTGGTTACAACTCTATTTTTAGGTATAGAAATTCTAGTTTTGGTGGAAACCAAATTACTTGTTAATCAACAAATTATGAGAAAGTAAATAACAAATAAAAAACGAAATTTGTAGATTTGGTTTAGGTCTGAATTGGTAAATAAAAATATACCAAAACAAGCGACATGAAAGAACGGAAAATTCCTTAAAAAAAAAAAAATTTGAATCTTGTAGACCAAGAATCAAAATGAAATAGGAAAATAAAAACAACACTAATAAGAAAACATAATATTTCTACAACTATATAAAAGAACATTCCTGCGCAAAATCATTCCAAGTATTGTCCCATGTCCACCACCCACTACAAGTCCAAAACATTGAGATATCTTTTTGAGTGATTCTATTTGAATAAAAAAAAATTCTCTTTAGCCCCAAATTTCTTCTCACATCCACTTACTCCAAACCTCCCTTCTCTTTAACAAACCCTAGATTTGATTTCTTTTACCTCATTCATGAATTACCACAATCAATCATCACTCTTCTGTGACCGTTCGCCAAGTTTCGAGTCTATTCTACGAATTTTATTTTTAATCACCAAGGAAAATTGAGTTCTTCAAAAAGTAAACGTTGTGTATGTCAATACGATAAGAGAGTAAACTGAAATTGCGTATAAAAATAAAATAAAATAAAAAAGGTGAAAAAAATGGGGAAAAAGTTTTATTGATTGAATCAGAGATGGTTTCAGAGGGGATCCTTTTGTCCCTTTCTTTACATCTACATCTGATTGATTTCTCGCTCAAGTCATCACCCCACTTATACCCCCCAAAAAAAAAATGGAATAACAAATTCTAACGAACTGGATGACCACTGCCTCAGCTCCAATCAGCTGCGACCAAGCATTGCGATGGGCTGATGAACATGTATACCATCAGATTACATTTGTTTCATCCTTACGCAAAAAAGATTAGGTTATTGATGCTTCTCAAATTCTCAATTACAATCAGTTTTATTCTATCCCACTGACAGTTGCCAAGCTTTATGCAAAAATTAAAGCTTCTATACATAAATGCATGAACATACTTGTACAAACTGATTGTTGTCAACGAAACCCATTGCAATAACTTTGTTTTTTTGAACAGCAAATAATAATTTTATTAATCTTTGGAATGGCTCAAAGATTAAAGGGAAACGAAAACCCACCATGCTTGGCGAGGAGCCAAACGAGAAAACCAAGGCCGAAGCCCACACCCCCATAGGTCTAAAAAACCCAAACATAACAATACAATCTGCAATGAAAATGGGCCAAGCACAATAACAAGAAACCCTAAGCTGCGAACAGCGACAACCAGTGCCATCACGACTGCCTAATTATCACCACCATTCGTCCGCCGCCGATCATCATCAACCTCAGCACCCTGCAAAAAAAACAAAAAAACCCAAGGCTGCGAACCGCCAAACGCCACCAAACTGCAGAAAAAAAAAAGCCCGCCGAACTACAACCACTTGAAGAAGGAATGTCGGTGCTACAAACCAGCATCGCCGGCTTCCGGGAGTAAGACCCAGTTGCAACACCGGAGAACATCTCGACCACCAACACCAAGAAATTGCAATCCGCCATCACCAAACGCAGAAATAGGAATACATGGGTCTATCGCCGCGAAGACCAACATCCGTGAGTCCAGCCAAGCCGGTGATAAGCCCCCGAAAATGTAAATAACGGGGCTTATCTCGCTCGTTGTGATCACACACACGTGCATTTTGTGCCTTTATATGATTGATTTTGCGCGAGTTGTGTTTTTGATGAGTTTCAGAAAATCGGAGCTAAAAGGCGCGTCCGAAGCTCCAAATAATCCCCGGTTGTATCCGGAAGTACCCAAAGTCCTGCAATGCCGTGGAGGACAATCGCCGAAGCTTAGAAGTCGATTCAAGGAGCTTTGGAAGGTTCAAGGAAGGCCCGGAACAAAGGACCAAGAAATCTAGAGTTATGAGGTTCGAGGAAATTCGACACACCGATAGAAAAAGGCTCATTTCTCTCAAGATACAAAAGCCATGAGGATGAGGTCAATTGGGTTTGAAAGTAGACTCATAGAGCTTTCCAACGGTTCAAGAATCATGTCATTCCGAGTTCGGACGAAGCCGGGGCGTGCCCGCGAAGTTGGGTCAAAAATCTGCCTGCAAGCAACTCCTATCGATAGGAGAATTGGCCCTATCGATAGGACAGTGATCAGTCTGGCCATTTTTGTGAAGCAGTGAAGTCCTATCGATAGGAGAATTGGCCCTATCGATAGGAGAGGGATCAGATTGGCCATCTGTGCGCAGAAGAGTTCTCCTATCGATAGGAGAATAAGTCCTATCGATAGGACTTGGGTTTTTCAGCAACATTTTGCATCCGACCAAGGAAGAACTTGGGGGCTTTTTGGACATTTCAATTGAAACTTTGGGACTATAAAATGTCCCAAACATCAGAATTTTAGGGTATTCTTCATCTTCCACCTTCTCTCTCTACCTCCATTAGTTTTGTACATAATTTGCTCCAACTTCTCTCTAGATTTTCATGCTTTTCCATTTGGATTCAAGGTAAATCTTCTTCATTAATGTTGTAGTACTCATCTTTATCTATCTAAATCTTGTGTTTATTTTCATTTTCGTCATGTTTTCCTTAATCACGTTTTTCTCTTTGTTGTGTACTTTAACCATGTTTGAGTAGTGGTTTAGGCTTGGTTATGGGGTGATTATCACCCCATGACTTCGGTGTTTCAATGGCTTCTCTTGTTCTTATACTTATTGTGGGTTTGTGAATGGATTAATCACTCTATTTTCGGTCTAAACTTGGAGTTGTTAACCTCCTTGATTGGGTGTAGACAAATTACTTGGCACACACAATGCTTTGAGCTATGTCACTTTAGGTGTTCGATCAAATGTTTAAGAGAGTTTCTTTCCATTTACAAACCTCTTTCTTGTGGTATAAGATTGGTTTTCATTGGGTGAGTTCAATTTTATGTATCAAAACTTAGTCTTGTTAACCTTTTTGATCTCGTGTAGGCAAGGGCTTGACCACTTGCCACACATGATGCTTAGAGCTATGTCATTCTAAGTGTTTGTAAAATTGCCTCAAAGAACTTATCCCATTGTTAAACCAATTTTCTAGAGTCAAAATGATTTTCATTGCTAAATCTTCCGAGTGAGAGCAAGTGACTTCGTCTCTCACTTGAGTTATAGTTGAGAGCCATTGAATATCCCTAGTCATGGGTGGTATGAACCTCTAGACCTTGCCGCCTTTAATTTGTAGTTTAAAATTTCATTTTCAATCCCATTAGAGGTAGAGAGATTCCACCAAACAAAAATCACAACCAAAAGGTTGGCCGTCCTAACGCCGAAACCCCTACCGTAAAGTAAACCTCTCACTAGCTCCGACCCCTCCCTGTGGATTCGACCTCGGACTTCCGAGTTATTATGCTATGACCGACCTAGCCCTACGCTTGGGGCGACGCTAACTACAACAAAGTTAGGTGTCAAGCATTTTTGGCGCCGTTGTCGGGGAGGGCAACAAACGGTGAGCTATTAAGAAGTTTGCTTTACCCCACTGTAAGTACCCCACTCTTTTGTATAGTTTTTCTTATTTTTTGTACATTACTTGTTTTATTAACGAGGCGGCGGACTAGCCCCTTGGAACTGTTCTTGTGGTGAGGCGGTTGCATAACCCCTCCGTTCTGCTAGTCCTAGAAAATCCTTTAAAAAAAAAAAAAAAAAAATATGGCTGATTTTGGAAGTTGCTATGGAGAGGTCTTACAAGATGTAACCAATTTCTATCAACTAGATCATGAGTCTTTTTCACAATGTTGGGAGCGTTTTAAATGTTCAATTTTCTCTTGGTCAAGGTTTATGTATGAGTTCGGGGATCTTCTAATTGTCTTTTGTCGAGGTTTAAATCCGTCAATATGTCAATTTGATTTGTGTTCTAATGAAGAATTCTTGGATAAAACTCCCGAAGAGTGTTGGGACTACCTTGAGGAATTAGCCAAAAAGCCCCAATATTGTGAGTTGACTGAAATTGGAATAGGGCAAGCCCTTAGTGATACATTGGACAAATTTCTCGCCACGAAGCCAGCATGTTTAATTGATTTTGAGAGTTTGTGTCCTGTAATTGAGGAGGTGCCGCTTGTAGCAATTTCGAGCAATGAGCCGCTAGTGTGTAATGATCCTTTGGAAAATTCCCTCACCATTGAAGAAATGAATACGGAGATAGATTACTTGACCTCCTTGTTACTCATGGAGGATGTTCATAATGGTGAGAGTTTGTGTCCTACAAGTGAGGTGGTGTCACCCATAGCAACCTTGGGCAATGCTCCATTTGACAAATCCCTCACTACTACACATGTCACTAGCACTTCCATTGACTCTCCTCCACCACAAGAACTTGAAAGAGTCGAACTAATTGATTTTCTAGGTGTTGATAATTATGATTGTGTTTACAATCCATTTCTAGTAAATCTTGTCAACACCTTGAAAATAAATTTGGTTCGAAAAATGCACTTGGTGGAACTACATTTTCTAAAGCGACCACTGCTATCACTTTACTCTAAGTATCTTATCTTATGGCATGGTCGTGTACAATTTTTAACGGAGGGCTTAAAATGGGTTGATATGCTCGTACTAGTAGCTCTTCGTAGTACGGCGGATTTTTGGATTTCACGTGAAAAGAGTGCATGGCACTATTTTTGTTTTTAGTTTTGTTGGTGGTGGTCTGGTATAGCCACCTTGCTTCGGTAAGGGAGAAAAGTATTACCCGGTAATCGCGTGAAGATTTGTTTGTTGGGGACTCGGCTATTACAGAGCGAGTCGGTACTAATCATTTTCTCTTAGTAGGTAGTTGGCAATGCAGTCTTTTGCAGGGTGATGCAGCATTACCAATGACGAACGGAGCAGATGATGCAAAATCCTCACACTTGGTCGAGGTATCGGGTGGTTGACATTCCGCCCCGTCGGTACATCTTTTTGTTCCTCCATCTTCTTACTTTTTGTCTCATGCATTGAGGACACTGCATATTTTAAGTTGGGGGGAGGGTGTACTTCGTGTTTTATTGCTTTGTTTATATTTTAGTTTTTTTTTAAAAAAAAAAAAATTGTCAAATCACGGAATTTGGATACTTGTGTATGCTTACTCTTGATTGATGGCTTCTACTTAGTGCTATGATGTTTGTTGTGTGAGACGGGGTCTTGATACGATTTCATGGATAGATTTAAGCTTGTGAACATAACGTTAAAAGGAAACACTTGGCTAAGCCGTATTACCTATAGTTGGATAGCGTATGCTCACTTGAATTCATGCTTTCGCACGCGCACTGTCCCACTTGAGCATTCACTGGCTCGAAATTGGTTCACGTGTCATTGATCCCTTGGTATGAATTAACTGCCTGTGAAATATTTGGAGCCCCTTTCCATGTAAAAAGAAAAAAAAAAAAGATGATGCATGCTATATTGTTGATGTTTATCCGGGCGTTCATTGAGTAACCGGGCAATCGGGGTTTGCTCCCACCGTATTGTTCGCGTCAAAAGATGGATAGAACTTGTGAAGGCATTGTCGAATGTGGTTAGCTTGGACCTCATTATAAAGCCTTTTTGACTCGAGCAATTAAGTCTGAGGGGTATCTCAAAACCTGGCACCCTAAGGCCATTTGGCTTGGGGATGGCCGACCTAACGCTCGCTAAAGGGGTCAACTAGAAAGCCCGAGAGGTCCGGGCATTGCACGACCACATATAAAAAAAAAAAAAAAGAGATTCATTCGAATAAAGGGAAAGGGTGTGCTTAAAAAAAAAAAATACCGAGCTATCAATGGTGTGAGAACTATTTTCAAAATTGGTGAATTTCTATGTGAGGTTTCTTTTCACACGCATGCCACGTGAGAATTCTCTATCTGACCGTAGGTGAGAGGATTAATTTTTGTGCTAAGTTTAGACATGAAGTTCACTTGCTTAACTCCTTCTATGAATGAAGTATCTTGCCATTGACTTGCTCGGTAGACACTGTGGTACTATGCGAGGTTGACGGTTGGGTGTGAGTTACATATATAGTATCCGATTCCTTTGTGTTTTGTGGGTTGTCACTGCTGAAAACCCTCACGAGACTTCACTCGTCCTACTGGGGCCGCCCGGGGGTTTAAAAGACATATCCTTTTTAGTTTGTTTCCATTAGTGCATTTGTTTAGTTTGCTCGGGACGAGCAAAGTTCAAGTTGGGGGGTGTGATAAGCCCCCGAAAATGTAAATAACGGGGCTTATCTCGCTCGTTGTGATCACACACACGTGCATTTTGTGCCTTTATATGATTGATTTTGCACGAGTTGTGTTTTTGATGAGTTTCAGAAAATCGGAGCAAAAAGGCGCGTCCAAAGCTCCAAATAATCCCCGGTTGTATCCGGAAGTACCCAAAGTCCTGCAATGCCGTGGAGGACAATCGCCGAAGCTTAGAAGTCGATTCAAGGAGCTTTGGAAGGTTCAAGGAAGGCCCGGAACAAAGGACCAAGAAATCTAGAGTTATGAGGTTCGAGGAAATTCGACACACCGATAGAAAAAGGCTCATTTCTCTCAAGATACAAAAGCCATGAGGATGAGGTCAATTGGGTTTGAAAGTAGACTCATAGAGCTTTCCAACGGTTCAAGAATCATGTCATTCCGAGTTCGGACGAAGCCGGGGCGTGCCCGCGAAGTTGGGTCAAAAATCTGCCTGCAAGCAACTCCTATCGATAGGAGAATTGGCCCTATCGATAGGACAGTGATCAGTCTGGCCATTTTTGTGAAGCAGTGAAGTCCTATCGATAGGAGAATTGGCCCTATCGATAGGAGAGGGATCAGATTGGCCATCTGTGCGCAGAAGAGTTCTCCTATCGATAGGAGAATAAGTCCTATCGATAGGACTTGGGTTTTTCAGCAACATTTTGCATCCGACCAAGGAAGAACTTGGGGGCTTTTTGGACATTTCAATTGAAACTTTGGGACTATAAAATGTCCCAAACATCAGAATTTTAGGGTATTCTTCATCTTCCACCTTCTCTCTCTACCTCCATTAGTTTTGTACATAATTTGCTCCAACTTCTCTCTAGATTTTCATGCTTTTCCATTTGGATTCAAGGTAAATCTTCTTCATTAATGTTGTAGTACTCATCTTTATCTATCTAAATCTTGTGTTTATTTTCATTTTCGTCATGTTTTCCTTAATCACGTTTTTCTCTTTGTTGTGTACTTTAACCATGTTTGAGTAGTGGTTTAGGCTTGGTTATGGGGTGATTATCACCCCATGACTTCGGTGTTTCAATGGCTTCTCTTGTTCTTATACTTATTGTGGGTTTGTGAATGGATTAATCACTCTATTTTCGGTCTAAACTTGGAGTTGTTAACCTCCTTGATTGGGTGTAGACAAATTACTTGGCACACACAATGCTTTGAGCTATGTCACTTTAGGTGTTCGACCAAATGTTTAAGAGAGTTTCTT
This sequence comes from Vaccinium darrowii, assembly GCA_020921065.1. Classification (NCBI taxonomy): domain Eukaryota; kingdom Viridiplantae; phylum Streptophyta; class Magnoliopsida; order Ericales; family Ericaceae; genus Vaccinium; species Vaccinium darrowii. The sequence continues at coordinate 17,438,312 of CM037162.1, forward strand.
TCCATTTACAAACCTCTTTCTTGTGGTATAAGATTGGTTTTCATTGGGTGAGTTCAATTTTATGTATCAAAACTTAGTCTTGTTAACCTTTTTGATCTCGTGTAGGCAAGGGCTTGACCACTTGCCACACATGATGCTTAGAGCTATGTCATTCTAAGTGTTTGTAAAATTGCCTCAAAGAACTTATCCCATTGTTAAACCAATTTTCTAGAGTCAAAATGATTTTCATTGCTAAATCTTCCGAGTGAGAGCAAGTGACTTCGTCTCTCACTTGAGTTATAGTTGAGAGCCATTGAATATCCCTAGTCATGGGTGGTATGAACCTCTAGACCTTGCCGCCTTTAATTTGTAGTTTAAAATTTCATTTTCAATCCCATTAGAGGTAGAGAGATTCCACCAAACAAAAATCACAACCAAAAGGTTGGCCGTCCTAACGCCGAAACCCCTACCGTAAAGTAAACCTCTCACTAGCTCCGACCCCTCCCTGTGGATTCGACCTCGGACTTCCGAGTTATTATGCTATGACCGACCTAGCCCTACGCTTGGGGCGACGCTAACTACAACAAAGTTAGGTGTCAAGCATTTTTGGCGCCGTTGTCGGGGAGGGCAACAAACGGTGAGCTATTAAGAAGTTTGCTTTACCCCACTGTAAGTACCCCACTCTTTTGTATAGTTTTTCTTATTTTTTGTACATTACTTGTTTTATTAACGAGGCGGCGGACTAGCCCCTTGGAACTGTTCTTGTGGTGAGGCGGTTGCATAACCCCTCCGTTCTGCTAGTCCTAGAAAATCCTTTAAAAAAAAAAAAAAAAAAAATATGGCTGATTTTGGAAGTTGCTATGGAGAGGTCTTACAAGATGTAACCAATTTCTATCAACTAGATCATGAGTCTTTTTCACAATGTTGGGAGCGTTTTAAATGTTCAATTTTCTCTTGGTCAAGGTTTATGTATGAGTTCGGGGATCTTCTAATTGTCTTTTGTCGAGGTTTAAATCCGTCAATATGTCAATTTGATTTGTGTTCTAATGAAGAATTCTTGGATAAAACTCCCGAAGAGTGTTGGGACTACCTTGAGGAATTAGCCAAAAAGCCCCAATATTGTGAGTTGACTGAAATTGGAATAGGGCAAGCCCTTAGTGATACATTGGACAAATTTCTCGCCACGAAGCCAGCATGTTTAATTGATTTTGAGAGTTTGTGTCCTGTAATTGAGGAGGTGCCGCTTGTAGCAATTTCGAGCAATGAGCCGCTAGTGTGTAATGATCCTTTGGAAAATTCCCTCACCATTGAAGAAATGAATACGGAGATAGATTACTTGACCTCCTTGTTACTCATGGAGGATGTTCATAATGGTGAGAGTTTGTGTCCTACAAGTGAGGTGGTGTCACCCATAGCAACCTTGGGCAATGCTCCATTTGACAAATCCCTCACTACTACACATGTCACTAGCACTTCCATTGACTCTCCTCCACCACAAGAACTTGAAAGAGTCGAACTAATTGATTTTCTAGGTGTTGATAATTATGATTGTGTTTACAATCCATTTCTAGTAAATCTTGTCAACACCTTGAAAATAAATTTGGTTCGAAAAATGCACTTGGTGGAACTACATTTTCTAAAGCGACCACTGCTATCACTTTACTCTAAGTATCTTATCTTATGGCATGGTCGTGTACAATTTTTAACGGAGGGCTTAAAATGGGTTGATATGCTCGTACTAGTAGCTCTTCGTAGTACGGCGGATTTTTGGATTTCACGTGAAAAGAGTGCATGGCACTATTTTTGTTTTTAGTTTTGTTGGTGGTGGTCTGGTATAGCCACCTTGCTTCGGTAAGGGAGAAAAGTATTACCCGGTAATCGCGTGAAGATTTGTTTGTTGGGGACTCGGCTATTACAGAGCGAGTCGGTACTAATCATTTTCTCTTAGTAGGTAGTTGGCAATGCAGTCTTTTGCAGGGTGATGCAGCATTACCAATGACGAACGGAGCAGATGATGCAAAATCCTCACACTTGGTCGAGGTATCGGGTGGTTGACATTCCGCCCCGTCGGTACATCTTTTTGTTCCTCCATCTTCTTACTTTTTGTCTCATGCATTGAGGACACTGCATATTTTAAGTTGGGGGGAGGGTGTACTTCGTGTTTTATTGCTTTGTTTATATTTTAGTTTTTTTTTAAAAAAAAAAAAATTGTCAAATCACGGAATTTGGATACTTGTGTATGCTTACTCTTGATTGATGGCTTCTACTTAGTGCTATGATGTTTGTTGTGTGAGACGGGGTCTTGATACGATTTCATGGATAGATTTAAGCTTGTGAACATAACGTTAAAAGGAAACACTTGGCTAAGCCGTATTACCTATAGTTGGATAGCGTATGCTCACTTGAATTCATGCTTTCGCACGCGCACTGTCCCACTTGAGCATTCACTGGCTCGAAATTGGTTCACGTGTCATTGATCCCTTGGTATGAATTAACTGCCTGTGAAATATTTGGAGCCCCTTTCCATGTAAAAAGAAAAAAAAAAAAGATGATGCATGCTATATTGTTGATGTTTATCCGGGCGTTCATTGAGTAACCGGGCAATCGGGGTTTGCTCCCACCGTATTGTTCGCGTCAAAAGATGGATAGAACTTGTGAAGGCATTGTCGAATGTGGTTAGCTTGGACCTCATTATAAAGCCTTTTTGACTCGAGCAATTAAGTCTGAGGGGTATCTCAAAACCTGGCACCCTAAGGCCATTTGGCTTGGGGATGGCCGACCTAACGCTCGCTAAAGGGGTCAACTAGAAAGCCCGAGAGGTCCGGGCATTGCACGACCACATATAAAAAAAAAAAAAAAAAGAGATTCATTCGAATAAAGGGAAAGGGTGTGCTTAAAAAAAAAAAAATACCGAGCTATCAATGGTGTGAGAACTATTTTCAAAATTGGTGAATTTCTATGTGAGGTTTCTTTTCACACGCATGCCACGTGAGAATTCTCTATCTGACCGTAGGTGAGAGGATTAATTTTTGTGCTAAGTTTAGACATGAAGTTCACTTGCTTAACTCCTTCTATGAATGAAGTATCTTGCCATTGACTTGCTCGGTAGACACTGTGGTACTATGCGAGGTTGACGGTTGGGTGTGAGTTACATATATAGTATCCGATTCCTTTGTGTTTTGTGGGTTGTCACTGCTGAAAACCCTCACGAGACTTCACTCGTCCTACTGGGGCCGCCCGGGGGTTTAAAAGACATATCCTTTTTAGTTTGTTTCCATTAGTGCATTTGTTTAGTTTGCTCGGGACGAGCAAAGTTCAAGTTGGGGGGTGTGATAAGCCCCCGAAAATGTAAATAACGGGGCTTATCTCGCTCGTTGTGATCACACACACGTGCATTTTGTGCCTTTATATGATTGATTTTGCACGAGTTGTGTTTTTGATGAGTTTCAGAAAATCGGAGCAAAAAGGCGCGTCCAAAGCTCCAAATAATCCCCGGTTGTATCCGGAAGTACCCAAAGTCCTGCAATGCCGTGGAGGACAATCGCCGAAGCTTAGAAGTCGATTCAAGGAGCTTTGGAAGGTTCAAGGAAGGCCCGGAACAAAGGACCAAGAAATCTAGAGTTATGAGGTTCGAGGAAATTCGACACACCGATAGAAAAAGGCTCATTTCTCTCAAGATACAAAAGCCATGAGGATGAGGTCAATTGGGTTTGAAAGTAGACTCATAGAGCTTTCCAACGGTTCAAGAATCATGTCATTCCGAGTTCGGACGAAGCCGGGGCGTGCCCGCGAAGTTGGGTCAAAAATCTGCCTGCAAGCAACTCCTATCGATAGGAGAATTGGCCCTATCGATAGGACAGTGATCAGTCTGGCCATTTTTGTGAAGCAGTGAAGTCCTATCGATAGGAGAATTGGCCCTATCGATAGGAGAGGGATCAGATTGGCCATCTGTGCGCAGAAGAGTTCTCCTATCGATAGGAGAATAAGTCCTATCGATAGGACTTGGGTTTTTCAGCAACATTTTGCATCCGACCAAGGAAGAACTTGGGGGCTTTTTGGACATTTCAATTGAAACTTTGGGACTATAAAATGTCCCAAACATCAGAATTTTAGGGTATTCTTCATCTTCCACCTTCTCTCTCTACCTCCATTAGTTTTGTACATAATTTGCTCCAACTTCTCTCTAGATTTTCATGCTTTTCCATTTGGATTCAAGGTAAATCTTCTTCATTAATGTTGTAGTACTCATCTTTATCTATCTAAATCTTGTGTTTATTTTCATTTTCGTCATGTTTTCCTTAATCACGTTTTTCTCTTTGTTGTGTACTTTAACCATGTTTGAGTAGTGGTTTAGGCTTGGTTATGGGGTGATTATCACCCCATGACTTCGGTGTTTCAATGGCTTCTCTTGTTCTTATACTTATTGTGGGTTTGTGAATGGATTAATCACTCTATTTTCGGTCTAAACTTGGAGTTGTTAACCTCCTTGATTGGGTGTAGACAAATTACTTGGCACACACAATGCTTTGAGCTATGTCACTTTAGGTGTTCGACCAAATGTTTAAGAGAGTTTCTTTCCATTTACAAACCTCTTTCTTGTGGTATAAGATTGGTTTTCATTGGGTGAGTTCAATTTTATGTATCAAAACTTAGTCTTGTTAACCTTTTTGATCTCGTGTAGGCAAGGGCTTGACCACTTGCCACACATGATGCTTAGAGCTATGTCATTCTAAGTGTTTGTAAAATTGCCTCAAAGAACTTATCCCATTGTTAAACCAATTTTCTAGAGTCAAAATGATTTTCATTGCTAAATCTTCCGAGTGAGAGCAAGTGACTTCGTCTCTCACTTGAGTTATAGTTGAGAGCCATTGAATATCCCTAGTCATGGGTGGTATGAACCTCTAGACCTTGCCGCCTTTAATTTGTAGTTTAAAATTTCATTTTCAATCCCATTAGAGGTAGAGAGATTCCACCAAACAAAAATCACAACCAAAAGGTTGGCCGTCCTAACGCCGAAACCCCTACCGTAAAGTAAACCTCTCACTAGCTCCGACCCCTCCCTGTGGATTCGACCTCGGACTTCCGAGTTATTATGCTATGACCGACCTAGCCCTACGCTTGGGGCGACGCTAACTACAACAAAGTTAGGTGTCAAGCATTTTTGGCGCCGTTGCCGGGGAGGGCAACAAACGGTGAGCTATTAAGAAGTTTGCTTTACCCCACTGTAAGTACCCCACTCTTTTGTATAGTTTTTCTTATTTTTTGTACATTACTTGTTTTATTAACGAGGCGGCGGACTAGCCCCTCGGAACTGTTCTTGTGGTGAGGCGGTTGCATAACCCCTCCGTTCTGCTAGTCCTAGAAAATCCTTTAAAAAAAAAAATATGGCTGATTTTGGAAGTTGCTATGGAGAGGTCTTACAAGATATAACCAATTTCTATCAACTAGATCATGAGTCTTTTTCACAATGTTGGGAGCGTTTTAAATGTTTATGTGTTTATGTGTTTATGTACAGAAGCTTTTTTTGCGTAACACTTGGCAAGTATCACTGGAATAGAATATAACTGGTTGTAATTGAGAAAGTGAAGCCATGAAGAGATCTAAAAACCCAGAATTTTATAGTTGATCTTGTCTGCAAGAAACCATAACATCCATATATAGGACTCCGCGGGAAAAATAAGTATGGTTGCATTTAGTTAAAAACGGGACGTATTTATTAATTTCTTGCCTTGTAAATTGAGCCGATGGGACGACTCAATGACACCACTATATGGGTGGGTCCTCCTTTCCCCCTCAATTATTCAAAAGGGCGACTTGTTCAAAAGTCCTAGGCAAAGAATTTGTAACCCCATTAAATCACCAAACAAGTTTATAACCTATCCAGTCCTAACGCTGGCATCTTTTTTTTTTTTTTTTTTTACCAAAACAAAGTTTGTACCTCTATGAAAGTGCCAAAAAAGTTTGTGCCCTACGAAAGTGCCTAAAACCTAAGGGTACCCTATGAAAGTGCCTAAACCACTAAAATCCTATAATAGGAAAGTGCACCCTAAAACCTAAACCCTAGGGTGCCCTTTGAAAGTGCCTAAAATGCTAGGATACCCTATGAAAGTGCCTAAAAGGCTAAAACCCTAGGGTACCCTATGAAAGTGTCTAAACCACTAAAACCTTATAATAGGAAAGTACACCCTAAAACCTAAACCCTAGGGTACCCTTTGAAAGTACCTAAATTTAAAAAAAAAAATTTGTGGACCTTAGACCTTGTAAAACTTTAACATGGACTAAATGGCCCAATAAGTCCCCATTTCTGGACCCTAGAACAATTACCCCTAAAATGGGGTTGCATTTACTTAAAAATGGGTATTATTTACTAAGTTAGTGCCTCGTAAATTGAGCCAATGGGACGACTCAATGACACCACTACATGGGTGGGTCCTCCTCTCCCCCTCAATTATTCAAAATTGGGTTGCATTTACTTAAAAATGGGTAGTATTTACTAAGTTGGTGCCTCGTAAATTGAGCTGATGGGACGACTCAATGACAACACCACATAGGTAGGTCCTCCTCAATTATTCAAAATTGTGCTGCATTTAGTTAAAAACGAGTAGTATTTACTAAGTTCGTGCCTCGTAAATTGAGCCGATTGGACGATCAATGACACCGCCATAGGGTGGGTCCTCCTCTCCCCCTCAATTATTCAAATTTGGGTTGCATTCAGTTAGAAACGGGTAGTATTTACTAAGTTCATACCTCATAAATCATTATTGTTTTGCACCGATAGCACTACTCACACCACCACATGGGTAGCTTAGGGTTAGGGTTATTGAGTAGAAAGTAATACTTACACTTGTATGGGTTAGGGTTATGATTAGGGCTACAGTGGGTTTTTAGTTTTTGCCAATACATAAGGTTGTGATGAGGAGATACCCTAAATCCGAAATCCCTTCTAAATGGATCAAAACTCTTATGGTACGTTTGGCACTAATCTGGTTATTGATTTTGTAATTAGGAAGTTAACAAAGGGGAGTGAGACAAAGGAGAGTTTGGGTTTGGCGAAGAGAGGGCTAGAAGGGGTCTGATGAAGAGGTGAATGAGATTCACAATTAGTTCCAAATATTTTGTTTTGTTTTTATGTTTTTAGATTTAGTTTTTGTAAGGTTATTTTAGGGATTAAATTGGGATTCAAGAATGAAGGGCAAGTTTGGATTTTTCTTACAGTTGTGTTTAGCAATTTCTGGGTTTTATTCAGAATGTTGTGTGTTTATTTTTTAATGGGTTGCATTTGGAAAAAAAGAGGGTTGTAAATAGAATTCGCCAAAAACTATCGAAGAAGCCAAATATCACATTAACCAAGCATTTGATCATATCGACTGATGAAAGGTCGCAAAGAGAGAAACTAGAGGGGGAAAGAGAGCCACAAAGAGAGGCGTGGAACAAGAGAGAAGCAAGAATTTCGAGAGCCACTGAGACGTATGAAAAGTTGAAAGGTTTGTTGTAATTTTTACTTTGTTATTTTGAAAGTATTGACCCTGTTCGTTTCCTAGTTTAGTTTTAGTTTTAGTTTTGATGACATCATCATTTCTCTCTCTATCTCTCTCCACTCATTACATCTGTTGACATCATCAAAACTAAACTAAACTATCTAACCAAACACAACTATTATATTTAAGGTTTGGAATGGGCTCAACAAGAGGATTCTAGTCGTGTAGGCCTATGTAATAATTCGAGTCAAAATATCGTTCTTTTGGGCTTCTGGGATGGGCCGAATCAATGGTCTGGGGTTTACAGAGTTACGTGTCACAGACCCACAGCATGGATGGCTGGACATAAACGGGCTGGCACAGCAAGACACGATTCAAAAAAGCCCGACACCAAAGTAAACGGGCCGGCACGACACAGCACGATTCGAAATAACACGGCAATACATGACATGATTAAAAAGGCACGCCACGACACGACACGACAAGAAAAAAAACACGGCACGACACAACACGATTTAGTCAACGACACAGCACGGCATGACACGAGTAATTAATCGGGCACGGCACGACCCAACACGGCACGGTAAGGTAAATTAGCACGGCACGAGCACGGTATGTCACGGCACGAGCATGATATGTCACGGCACGGGGCGACACGATAAATGAAACGGGCACGGCACGAAGCACGGTAGGCACGGAAGTTGAGTGCAACGGCACGGCACGGCAAACACGTTTGACACCCCTACCCGCACTGCATTCCGGGATCAAGTTCACTTTCCTTCCCTATGTAATAGATTAGGAATGACGAAGGAAAAAAATAATAGTAGTAATGATAACAATAATTCAATGGGTCTCCAAGATAGAGTGTAGGACCACAAAACGGCTAAGTGTAAATAAAGAAATAGACAAGACAATTGGTGCTCAGTTGGGGCCGATATTTATGATGGTGCCTGGACCAAACTCAATGTCTGTCAACTACTGGATAGATCATAGATGTCACTCAAAGAGTACCATTACCATCACTGCACATTACGATCACTCTACCCCGAAATCAAGTCTCATCAAGCAGGGTCACTAGTGTTTTGCCTCTTGATGATTTTTACGTCTCTAGTTATAACTTATATGGAGTACTGTTTGGTCTTGACATCATCTACCTAATTGTGGTCCGAGAGAGAGAGAGAGAGAGAGAGAGAGAGAGAGGGGATCACACGCGCCTATTCATCTTCCGTCTTTTTTTCAGTCAAAACCAGCATCCAAATCCTCAACAGAAGAAGGAATAGCAGTAGTAATTGAGGGAGTTATATTGAGTTCTACTAGTACAGAGGAGGAAGGATTGTCGGTTAAGTAAAACGACGACGGGTCGGTGTCCATGTGATCACCTGGTCTAGCCCACGACCCCATATCAGTATCAGTGAAATTTAACAAAAACCTAACCTAGTTCATCAGATCCGACGTCTGGTAAATCATTTCAGTCGAACCCAACTTAAAGGCGCCATTCGTTATCCTTTCTTTTCCTTTCTTCTCCCCGCTGCCAAAGGAGCTGTAAGGGGATTTTGTTTCAGGATGTGTGGCGGAGAGAAGCTGAGGAGTGAGAGGAAGGACGGTGGGGTCGGGCGGTGCAGGAGGAGAGGGGGGTTTTGTTTAGGACGGAGAAGAATGGGGTTGGGTTTTGGGGGAAGGGACAGAGGAGGTTAGGGGAGGAGAATGGGGTTGGATTTACACTATTTACAATTTTACCCCTCTCTCTTCCTTTAATTACTATAACTTTATTATTAATATTAATTTATTTATTTATTTCTTTTATTTAGTTTTTTTATTTAATTCATTTCTTTTATTTAAATATTTATTTATATCTTTTATTAATATCTTTTTTCTATTATTAATATTAATTTATTTCTTTATTTCTTTTATTTAGTTAACTAATTTCTTTATATTAATTCATTTAATTATTTAATTCATTTATTTTTTTATATAGTTTTTTATTTAATTCATTTATTTTATTTAAATATTTATTTATATCTTTTATTAATATATTTTTTCTCTTCTATCTTTTTAGAAATCTCTAATATGTTATTTCTCTTTTTTAATTATTTAATATCTTGTTTTTCTAATATCTAATAAATCTTCTCGTTCTTTATATATATTTTTATAATATGCTCTAATATCTTTTTTTTTCTCTTTTATTTATTAAATATTGTTTATTTACTTCATTTTTTAATTACTTTATTTCTCTTTTACTTGATTACTTTGATCCTGGCCCCCCCAATGCCTTACCACGTGTTCCTTATGAGACCTATCTTTGATCCTGGCCCCCCCCCCCCCCCCCCCCCCCCAATGCCTTATCTATTTATATTACTCATTCTTCTACTACTTCACACATTCTCTTCTTAATTCTCCCACTACTTCATACATACATTCACAGAACATCTGCCAATATTTTTCTTTCTTTTTTCGTAATTCATCGAAGAACATTATGGATGGCTACTACGATCCAGATGGTTGGTCATTTGAGAATGATGTGCCAAGTCAGGAGAGCATCTCCTACAGTAGTCGCGACTATACACCCGAATTTAGCACTGACCATGTTAGTTATTTTCGTTGTTCTTATGCATATTCGTCGGTTATTTTGACTGAGATAAAATATGGTACGACTGAATAATGTTTTACTTATACATTTTTGTTGTTTATTTTTTTTTATAGATTTTTGGAAGTAGAGAAGATATGTTAGCTTGGGCGAAGAGAGTTGGTCTCGAAAACGGTATTGTGGTAGTTATTAATAAATCTGCTAATTTAAAAAGCGGCAAGCTGCCAAAGTGCATTCTTGGTTGTGAGAAAGGAGGAAAGTATAGACCGCACCGTGGGGTAGAAGGGCTTTGCCCGTATTAACAATCACTTTGTACAACTTTTTTTGCGCCCCAATCACCCTGTACCACCCATCTCAATGTGGTGGTGGAATAATGCATCGGATGAAGCTAAAGGATGGGCTTTAAGTTATGACACACGTCTTGATTTGTGGTTTCAGGTACTGGGTGTCATGTCGGGACCACAATTTGGAGGCAATATTGATTACAGTTGACCACTTGTCAACGTGATTGTAATATTTATTCACTTTAAAACGTGATTGTAATATTATTATTCACTTTTAGAAGTTTTTTTTATTTATTATTCATTGTTAAGACAACTTAATTAACTAATTAAAATAATATAAAGTTTCTAAATATAAAGTGAAATTTAAATGCAAATTTAAGAAAATAATTTACTTGCAAATGTACTTTGAATAAACCAAATTAAATGAGTAATTAAATAAATAAAGTTAATAGTAAATGAAATTATTAAAATTTGAGTAATTAAATAAATAAAGTTGAATAAACCAAAAAAGAAAAAAAAGAAAAAAAAAAGGGCCGGAACCGGGGGGGGGGGGGGGGGGGGGGGGGGGGTGCAAAGCCACTCTCTTTCTTGTTTCAGCTCGGTACATAGAGTTAACCGGTCAGTACGTAATGAATTTTATATCATATATACAAAATTTCCTATTAGAATTGGGGTAGCCAAAAATTGAGAATCGATAATGTCCTACTCGGCCGTTTGGGTCATATGAAAATGTGTGGTTGTAGAGAGATCGCAATTAGAACAATACTACATGACAGTACCCGAGTACACTTTTGTATAATTTTTGGGTCCGTGGTCCCCTTCAGTCCTTGCACAGTCTCAAAGGAGAAGAGACAAGTACCAGTACGTAGGATTAATATTTTGTCCTGTCTTCTTGTTCGCTGAATAGGGGTGTCAAACGGGCCGGGTCGGCACGGGCACGACACAAGCACGGCACGTTCGAAAGCAGCACGGCACGTCAAAGGCACGGTAAAATCCTAGCACGACACAACATGACACAGTATAAGTTGGCACGTGGCACGGCACAGGCACAGAATTGAGTGGGCACGACACAGTCTAAGTCGCCATGTGGCACTACACGGTCTTCTACGGGCACGGCACGGGCATGACACAAAGTCAACGAGGCATGAGGCACGGCACGGCACGGAAGTAGGATGGGCATGGCACGGCATGGGCACGACACAGCACGGTTCTAGCAAGGCACGACATGGGCACGACACGAGGCATAAAAAAATCAAAAAAAAAAAAGTTGTTAAATACTTTATTTCTTTGTATTTTTTGATAATCCCAAAAAAAAGAAGAATTTTTTTTTGGTTGTGTTAGTGAATTATATATTTATATCAAGTTAAAAAAAAATGAAGTCATGAACAAAAAAAAAAGAAAAAGAAAAAATAAGTTACAAATTTTATTTTTTTATTTTTGTGTGTGTGTGAGAGAGAGAGAGAGAGAGAGAGAGAGAGAGAGAGAGAGAGTTTGGACAAAAAAAAGAAAATAAGCTTTTAAAATATTTTATATGATTGATAAATTTTGAATCAAAATTCAAACATGAAAAAAAATGTATACTACACATATACATTGTCTTTTATCTAATATAGATTTTGAAAAACAAAATATCAATTTCTTTTGGTGAAAAATATATATTTTTTTGTTTGTGTTAGTGAATCACTAAATTATATCAAGTTAAAAAAAGAAACATGAAGTCATGAACAAAAAAATTAAAAATTAAAAAAAAAAGTTATAATTTTTTTAGAGAGAGAGAGAGAGAGAGAGAGTTGGACCAAAAAAAAAGTTACAAATTGTTTTTTTTTTTTAAAAAATGGGTTAAAAAAAGTTATGACAAGGTTCCGCACAAATATGTTCAGAAATTATAGATATTAAATTATAGAAATTAACAAATAACAGAAATTAATCAAATTATATAAATTATATTATAGAAGTTAATTTACAAAAACAGTAAGTTTATTTAACTAAAATAAGCAATAAACTTCATATGCAGGATCCCGCAAGATGTAAAAATCTAGACCTCCAATTTTCGGACAAAATTTCGACGATCTGAACCGTTAAATGTATTTAAAACAATTTGTTGCTGCCGGGCCTTGATAGAACCATCCACGATGTAAATTCCCCTATTTTTCGATGATTTGAGTGATAGATGATAATATGACATTGATTTCTAGAGATTGGACTGTATCCACTTCAGCAATTTGTTTCTTCAAAAAGAAAAAAAAAAAAAAAAAGAGAGAGAGAACAGGTGCCCTTCAAAAAACCGTTTTAGATTTGTTCCTTTTGTAATTCGTTACAACAATTACAATAATAGAAAGAAATAATGAGTTAAAATGCTTGGATGAAATAGACCTCATTGCCAAATTACAGGTAGATATTGTAGATTATGTTGGAATTTTGACAATTCAATGTGAATGAATTTGTGCACATGGGTGGCTTCAATGTAAATGAATTGTGCACATGGGTGGCTTCCCTTTGTAGGCTACCTAATCTTCCTCATTTCACATTAGAAGTCACCATTGTGGGCTACTTAATTTATCCCTCTTTCACACTTGGAGTTTCTCCTATAAATAGGTCACTCCTCATTGTGTTTGGAATCACACAAAACAATTCAATCCATTCCAGCTAAGTTCATTTAAGTCAGGAAGAGAGACAGGCGCTAGTTAGTTCGCCAAGGCGGTCGACGGTGGTGTTTCGTCGGCTCGTGGTTCTAGCCGTTGTATCCTGGGACGAAGACGTCGGTTCAACCTACAACACCCACGGTAGGCGGCGAATCTTTGTTAAGGAGAGTGTGGTTACACACGACTCGGCAGTTTCCAATCTACTGTTTGTATCTCTGTTTCGATTCTATTATTTTCGGTTCATGTAATTTGTTTACATTTTGTTCATGTTTAATGTTATAAAGAGAATTTGTTCTTTGGATCTGTGATTGCCACTATATTTTCTCCAACAGTCTTAACAAAGATTTTTCTTATCGATTGGCAATCGAGTTCCAGAAAACAATTCTGTTTTGATACTGACTTTTGAGTTGCAAGAACAGAATCGAAGAAGAGACAGAATTGGTGGTATCTCGTTGAGATCATAGAGTAATCTGACTAGATTACTCGTGTGGGAAATAGATACAAACAAAAATCAGAGGCTACGGCCTAAGTCAATCGTGCGCGATTGAACTTCACTGATTAAGCCACGGCTTTAGGCAGTTGTGCGCAACTGGCCTTGATCAGTGGATTGTTTGGCTTCTGGAGCAACCTACTCTGCTTAAGCAGTGACGTTGCTTAGCCACAATCCTCTGGATCTGTGCTTTGTGATAGCAGTCCTTGTGTTGGGTTTAAGAACAGCCAGTGGTTGGGCTAGTTCGGCCTAAGCGTGTGCTCTGCCTGCAAGTAATATAACCAGTGGAAGGTTAATTACTCAGCCTTAGTACATGGCCAGTGTAGTAACTTGGCACAAGGATTGGTATACTTGGCAAAGGCAGAAGATGAACTGCCCTCGAACTCCCGCCTAGGGGCGCTGCCCCTAGGAACCCCGCTAGGGGGCACGGCCCCCTAGAACCCCCACCTGGGACCCCCGGGGTACGCTTGTGCGTTGTGGGTGCAAGACCATTTTTTGGTTGCTAAGTTTAGATTGTTAATCTATGCTTCTTGTCATGATTGTGAAAGTAGTTTCACTAATTTGTGGTTTGTCATTTCTCACGGTACGATGACAAAGAACAATGAGACTCCAAATGTGGGAAGCTCGAGTGCTGCTACTCCTCTGCATGGAGTCCCCTCGATACCGATGTCCCATGTTGATAAGCCTGGGAAGTTTGGTCCAGGGGTTGATTTCAAGAGGTGGCAACAGAAGATGATGTTCTATCTGACCACTCTCCATCTCGCTGGGTGTTTGTCTGAGGATGCCCCAGTTGTTGCTGAAAATGAGAAGGACAACCAGAAGCGACAGGCTCTGGATCAGTGGAAGAATGCTGATTATCTGACCAAGAACTATGTCTTGAATGCTCTTGATGACTCGTTGTACTCTGTGTTCAATGAGGCAGAATCAGCCAAGGAACTGTGGAATTCCTTGGACAAAAAGTACAAAATCGAGGGGGCTGGGCCTAAGAAATTCGTGGTGGGCCGCTTCCTTGATTATAATATGAGAGATGAAAGGCCTGTGACTGAACAGGTCCAAGAGCTCCAGATGTTGATCAATGAAATCAAAGCAGAAGGGATGTTATTGCCTGAGCTATTTTTGGTGGCTGCTATCATCCACAAACTTCCGGGAACTTGGAAAGAGTTCAAGAGTTATCTCATGTTCAAGAACAAAGAGATGACGTTGGAGACTCTCTTCTACAAGCTCAATGTCACGGAAGGAAACCGGGCTAGAGAGATTGCTGCCAAGGAGGACGAAATGGCAAAGGCCAATATGGTGGAGCATGGTCGTCCCTCCTCAAGTGGTGTGAAAAAGAACCAACATGACAAGCGGTCTAATAAGCAGAAGGGCAAGAGTGTCCATCTGGGACCAAAGGGTGGTGTCGCTAAAAAGCCCAAGGAGAAGTTCCAAGGGAAATGCTTCAATTGTGACAAGTTTGGCCATAAAGCATCAGAATGCAAGAAGCCACCTCGTCCACAAGCGCATATTGCTGAAGCCTCGGGAGGTAGTTCTGAAATGAACTTCTCAGCTATGGTATCTGAGGTGAACATGGTGGGCTCAAATCCACGGGAGTGGTGGATTGACACTGGGGCTACTCGCCATATCTGCTGTGACAAGAAGATGTTCACGTCACTTGAGCCGGTTAATGGGGAGAAGCTGTTTATGGGGAATTCAGCGACCTCAGATATTACTGGTGAAGGAACAGTGGTCCTGAAGATGACTTCGGGGAAGACATTGACCCTGAACAAAGTGTTGTTCGTGCCAGACATTCGCAAGAATCTGATATCTGGCTCTCTGCTGAGCAATCACGGCTTTCGCATGGTGTTTGAATCAGATAGGGTCATTTTGACTAAAGCTGGATCATATGTAGGGAAAGGTTATATGGCCGATGGGCTGTTCAAAATGAATGTAATGACTGTTATCCCTACTATTAATAAGACAACTGCCCCAGTTGCTTATGTGCTTGAGTCTTCCATTTTGTGGCATGGTAGACTAGGTCATGTTAATTATGAATCTATGCGTAGATTAGTTAACTTGGACCACATTCCAGCTATTCATATTGATACAAATCACAAGTGTGAAACTTGTGTCGAAGCAAAGTTAACTAGAACTTCGTTTCGATCGGTTGAGAGAAGTACCGAACCATTGGGGCTAATCCACACTGATGTGTGTGATCTGAAATATGTCCAAACGCCAAATGCAAACAAGTATTTCATTACTTTTATTGATGATAGCACGAAATATTGCTATGTATACTTGCTAAAAAGCAAGGATGAAGCGTTGGATAAATTCATTCTCTTTAAGAATGAGATGGAGAACCAACTTAGCAGTAAGATTAAGGTGGTGAGAAGTGACCGAGGTGGTGAATTTGAATCACCGTTTGGGAATTACTGTGCTAAACACGGTATTATTTACCAAACCACTGCACCTTACTCGCCTCAGTAGAACGGAACTGCAGAGCGCAAGAATCGCACATTAAAAGAAATGATGAATGCTATGTTGGTTAGTTCTGGGTTGCCTCAGAACATGTGGGGTGAAGCGGTGTTGACCGCTAACTATCTTTTGAATTTAGTGCCCCGCAAAAAGTTAGACAAAACACCTTATGAGTTGCTCAAAGGTAAGAAGCCTAACTTTAAGCACTTGCGAGTGTGGGGGTGTCTTGCTAAAGTAGCAATACCTCCTCCTAAGTATGAGAAGATAGGACCGAAAACTGTTGACTGTGTGTTCATTGGTTATGCACACAATAGTAGTGCATATCGGTTCCTTGTGTATGAGTCTGGAGTAACAGATATACACAAAAACACTTACAT
>CM037162.1:17457096-17536788 GCA_020921065.1 Vaccinium darrowii
AAGTCACCATTGTGGGCTACTTAATTTATCCCTCTTTCACACTTGGAGTTTCTCCTATAAATAGGTCACTCCTCATTGTGTTTGGAATCACACAAAACAATTCAATCCATTCCAACTAAGTTCATTTAAGTCAGGAAGAGAGACAGGCGCTAGTTAGTTCGCCAAGGCGGTCGACGGTGGTGTTTCGTCGGCTCGTGGTTCTAGCCGTTGTATCCTGGGACGAAGACGTCGGTTCAACCTACAACACCCACGGTAGGCGGCGAATCTTTGTTAAGGAGAGTGTGGTTACACACGACTCGGCAGTTTCCAATCTACTGTTTGTATCTCTGTTTCGATTCTATTATTTTCGGTTCATGTAATTTGTTTACATTTTGTTCATGTTTAATGTTATAAAGAGAATTTGTTCTTTGGATCTGTGATTGCCACTATATTTTCTCCAACAGATTATATACTTTCTACCAATCTATTATGGATTTGTTTATTCTTTGTAACTTTGGTCTTCATTCATTCTTTAGTTTCAGTTTTCTACCACCACTACATAGCTGCTTTATCTATACAGAGCTCTTGTTTTATCAAGACATCTAATAATTTATTGAACAATTGAATGAAAAGTTTATCTCCTTACTCATCAGTAGACTCTATTCTGAGGGGCAGTGTCTCATACATTGACTCTTCTTGTTTCTTGTTTGTCTTAGCAGGTGGAGCAAGCTTACACAATTTGTCAATAGTTATGGGCAATGTATTAGTTGCTAGTATCATGCTCAGGAACAATTGATAAGACATATGTCAAGGTATTAGATTTTGAATGTTTGGTTATGAACTCGTGATAATTTGAATATTGGAATTTTGGGAGTAGACGAACATCGTTCTTATGATTTCTTAACTTGTTGAATGTTGATCCTAGATTCGAGTTAGCCTAAAAGATTCAAAATAAAGCATTTGGAATACTTGCCGGTGCCTCCCCTTTGCTTATCCGGCCACGTCTGGCTCTCGCTTTATATTTTTAGAATAAATAAATGATGGTCGTAGCCCATAGAAGATTAAGAGGTTGGTTTGTTCACTTTTGAAGAATTGATGCGAACGTTCACATTCATTTACACTAGTGCCAGGGCCAAATTTGAAGGCCAAGTGCATTGTAGCTTTTCTTAACTTGTTGCTTCCATGTATCATGGGGACTTGGGAATGTTGTGTTTGTCTTCTTTTTCCTTTGTGCTGCTGAAGTACTGACCAGTACTCATCATGGGTACTGAATATCTCTGTCTCTGTTTCTGGAAACCTCATGGGTGATCAACATAAGGATTAAATAGTTATAGCCAGCCAATGTCTTTCTTGTTTATCCTTCACTTCTATATGGGGCTGTTTAATTAGCCTTTGTTCTTGAACTTTTGTTGTCTTATGTGCATTTGGGGCTCTATTGCAATTTCGGTTCAAGTCTATTTTGTCAATCTTGGCCATGAATGTTTTTCCTTGCGAATTGGAAGATTGCTTCATATCAATCCTTGCCCACCACCCTGATTACTATTCGAATAAAGTTACATTGGCTATAGGCTTCTCTATATACTTATATTGTGTTTTTCCAAATGGCATGGGAATTAAAAGATAAATTAACTTGGTCCTTGTTATTCTACATTTCCATTGCAGGTAATAGGACGGTCTAGCAAAAAGCGTGATTTCAACTTTCATTTTGAAAGCTCTTTCATGAAGATAAAGGATGGTATCGTGAATTTTTGATTTTTTTTTTTTCCGCACTTAGTTTTGCCCACGGACTTTTGGATTATGGTATCTCCGCACCATAATGAACATTTGATTTACTTTTGTATGTTCATATGTTGACAACGTTATGGAACATGCATTCAATCTACTTGTGGTATTTTGTATGGATTATTAGTTTTTCCAATGGAAATGAATTATGTTACCTCTTCATATTTTTTAGTTCTTGCTAAAAAATTAATTGAAGGTGTGTGGGCAAGTGACTAATGTAATTATTAATCAGTTATTTTTTTTTAAAAAAAAAACCTTGTAATATCGTTTTTAGCCACCTACACCAGCGATTAAAAGCGCTGGTGAAATTGAGTCTACTCCAGCGTTTTTAAAGCACTGGTAAAACTTAGTCTACACCAGCGGTTGCAAAAGCACTGGTAAAAATAAATGATGTACCAACGCTTGCCAAAAAAAGCTGGTAAAGGGATACAGCAGTGGGTAGACGCTAGCGTTTTTTTCAAGCTTGAGGTCTATAGCAGTGTTTTTAGGCACTTTTACCAACGCTTTTGGCCGCTAGGATATCTCAAATTTCTTGTAGTGTTATAATTATAATTATATATTAAGAATGTTGTGTGATTAGTTTTTAATTTGTTGCATTCAGAAAAAAAGAGGTTTGAGAATAGATCTCGCCAAAAACTATCCAAGAAGCCAAATATCACATTAAGCTAGCACTTGATCATATTGTATGATGAAATGCCGCAAAGAGAGAAACTAAAGGGGGAAAGAGAGCCACAAAGAGAGACGTGGAACAAGAGAGAAGCAAGAATTTCGAGAGCTACCGAGAGGTATGAAAAATTTGAAAGGTTTGTAATTTTTACTTTGTTATTTTGAAAGTATTATATTTAATGAGGACACGCATATGTTAAGGTTTGGAATGGGCTCAACAAGAGGATTCTAGTCGTCTAGGCCTATGTAAGAATTCGACTCAAAATATGGTTCTTTTGACTATATGGGCTTCTGGAGAGGACCCTCCCCCATCTCAGTTGACTACTTCTCACTTTTGGAGAACTTCGAAGTTCAATGTATCATCTTGATGAGTCTTGAATTTCACCTTTGCCACGACAGAATAGGAGGGTGGAATTTTAGGGTAATTAGAGAAGGGATTATTTATCCCATATTAATGAAAATGGAGGACCCTAGCTAGTGTATAGCAATCTTTTCGTATGGTGTATAGGAGGATTTGTGGTGACATCAATTATTTTATGGTTGGAAGCACCGGAATCAATATTGCAAAAAAAATGGAAGGAATCCAATCCCCATTGGCTATTGCACCAAGCTTTATAATTTTAGAGACAAACTGAGTCGAGTCTGAGTTTTAGAATATTCAAGTTTTGTTTATTTAGTACTCCCTCCGTCCCTTTTTAAATGATCCATATGGAAATACGGGCAATTTCAAACCCCTTAAAAATATATTTCTGTAGATAACTTTTTAATTTTGTTTTATACCAAATTAAAGTGCTCATTGAGTAATGAGTACTTTAATTTGGTGCCAAAAAAATTTAAAAAAACGTTATACGAAAGTACATTTTTAAGCGCTTGCAAAAAATACACGTTTCCCAAGTAGATCACTTAAAAGGGACGGAGGGAGTAGTATTTAACAAATTCGAGCTCGAGCACAAACCCAATGAAAATTTGACAACCTGAGTTTGAGCAGAGTTGACCTAGGCTTGACTAAGCTAAAGCTTTGTTAATGAGCCTTAATGAGCAAAAGAAATCATTTATCTAAGCTCGCATATTGGTCTACAACGGCAAAAAAAAATTGTAATTATGTAATGACGAGTCGATTTCCGGTGCGGTAGGTCTCGGTCACCTGGAAGAAGGGACTTGACACTAGTATGGTGTCAGCCAACACCCCTCTGATGCCTAAGTCAGTATATTTGTGGAGATAGTAGAGTAAAACTCAAGCAATTAGAGGTGTAAGAGTTACCTTATGTATCCTCTTTGCATGAGGATTGATTATATAGGCGATTTAGGACGTAGAGTTCTTTTATGACTAAATTGTAAAATAGTTGAGTGTTGATAAGGATAACACCAATAGCGTCCAGTAACCGGAGTCCTCCTACCCCTTCTGGAAATGGACCATGATAAGGGTTGCACCAGTCATGGCCAAGCATATCATTCCATCAAGTTAAGCAGGCTTCATTGGTTTCATTCCTATCATGTAAATAAACAAGTTGACCTATAAATAACTATTAAAAAATACCCATATACAGATTCGTAGTCTATGTAAAAGCTTATACACATAAAACACAACTAATAAAGTTTTCAGTAGGTATCTATGTTAGTTTATACACATACAAGATATGTATATATATTCAAGTTATACGTAAAAATTTCATTGCATACGTATACTTTTGGTTCACTAGTCTAAACAAACCGAATACAGTTCAATTCTAGTTAGTTTATCAAAGAAGCCTAAATGTGAGGCTCAAGTTTGATTTATTTACTAGACGAATTAAACACGAATGAATCTTTATTGAGTCGAGTCTCGAAAAAATTCGTTGATTTGCAGCCCTATTCCAAACAATCTGGCTGCTGATTAGATTTGAAGTGGCTTGATTAGTATTCTAAATTTGACTTCGCCCATCAATCTACTACGGCAAATCTAGTGATAAGATATCAAATCTTACAAATCCAATCTCAAAAGTCATGAAGCTACAACTCCCCTTAATCTCCAACATGGCCTATTCAAAAAACGAGCTTAAAAATGGAGTATAGCATGATGCATATACAACTGTCTAATTGAAAGAGCCAAGTCCCCGTTGAAGATAAGTACAAGCAATTGATACGGCTGCTTTTTCATGAGTCTCGTGATTCGTATTAAATGTAGGGGGAATTAATGTTTAGACGAGAAATTTGGCTTGAAAACAAAATGGATCAAGGGCTATCTTCTTGCTGAAAATGGAATGAATTCAGCCACACACACAGAGGAAATACTTAGCGGGGTCATCTAATCTGGAACAATAGAAACGTTCATGGACTCTAATTGCGCGAGTGTTCTGAAATTTATTATTCAAAATGGCGAATACCCTTTTCATTGTTTACGAAACGGAAAAGTATTTGGTACACACGCCCCAATTTGGATATACGATACACTCTTTAGGAGTTTTTTTGCCTAAGATATGAATTTTGTGGGAGTTCATTTTACGAATTTTTGTGTTATTTTTAAGAATTTTTGTGGTCCAACATATGAATTTTTGTGGTCCAATCTATAAATGTCATACTAAAAAATGAAGGTGCAAGGTCAAAAAAGATGACTCAAAGTTATGAATTTGGGTGGTGTCTTTTATGAATTTCGGTTGTCCAATATATATATTTTTTTGATGTTCAATTACGAAAATTTGTAGTGAGTTACCAATTTGTATGACTCAAAATACAAATATGCATACCGTACTACTGTACACCCCATTTAGAGGTGTGTACACTAAGCCTTGTTCTTATGAAATATATCACCTCTCACTTTACTAGCTTGTTATAAATTATGGACCACACATAAAGTACCATCATAAATTTTGGCGAGCATAATGTAGCGACATCTATACTATATATTAAAGAAAATTTGTTTTCTAAAATGAAAAGAAGACTCCACATCGTTTCTCTCTCCTACGTGGCTTTTTCTTTCATTTTTACCTAATTTCACTTATTTTCTCTCTGTCTCTCTCTTTTTATTAACCAGTATTGTACCCTTTTGATACACAAGACCGAAAAAGACACCAATGTAAATTCTTTTTTGTTTTCCCATGCATTAAACATGTACAACGCTAGTATTACACATGTATTTCAGATAAGTTATCTTTACTTGTTTATGATGACAGGATTGACCCAACTAATCTTTCAGCAATATATTGTCCCTCGTTTTACATACACCAGTTATGGGAATAGTAATCTCAAAAGAAAGTGAATAATGAAATTCAAAGTTATAGTCTATAATTTGATGTTCAAACTTACTCTTTTTGTCCTCAATCATTGATCACTTTTAGTAGTCGCATCTTGATTCAAATCAACAAACAATGCATTTATTTAGGAGAAACACCCTTTGTTTTTATCCGAAAGTGAGCACCAAGAGAGCATCTGTTTAAGAAAATTACTACTATCCTATCACTTGCTAGTTATTCCATAATTTCGGGACACATCCTATCGTCCTATCAAAATAGATATTTGTGTATGGCTCATGTACTTCATCGTGAACGAATTGAAGGTGGTGTTAAGCAATAAGCATGCTCCAAGGAGCATTTTAGTAATCTTATATTATGGATGATTACTTCAAGGGTTGAATCCTTCATTTTTTTTTAGCAAGAAAAGGTTCCTTTTATCTCATATGAAAAGAAACCCCGAAAACAACCCATAAAGTGTATTTAACGGATGAGATTCATCCGGTACACTATTTAACGGGTGAGATTCATCCGGTATACTAAACAGTGTACCGGATGAATCTCACCCGTCGGATGCATTTTATGGGTTGTTTTATGGGTTTTCTTTCATGTTTCCAACTATTTCTCAATTTGATTTCCTCCCACTTTATGAAAATTACACTGGCCTTGTTTGTTTCACAATTTTAGTTTTGTTTTAGTTTTGTTTTGTAATCATTACCATCATTTCTCTCTCTATCTCTCTCTACTCATTACCCCTATCTCCAAAACTAAACTAAACTAAACTAAAACTACTAAACGAACATGGCTATTATTTGTTCTCTCTATCTCTCTCTACATTTATATTATCCACAGAATACCTAGATGGCTACGATCATCATTCAAATAGCGTTGCCACCCCCAAATAGCAAGTGGAGTACTTATTATTTGTTCACTGTTTCAACCGAATACGAGAAAAATGTCACCCCTGGCTTCACGGCCATTTGTCCACTGGCCAGAGATGGCTTTTTCATCAATTATGGTGGATTAACCAATTGGTGATTCGTGGGCCTCTGAAATTCACTTCCATGATTCGAACTTAGTACATTATTTTTGGAGAAAAGCTAAGTGACACGAAAGGAAACCCAAAAACCTCTTCGAAAATGAAATCTACGGGTGTGATACTGTGATTCACGCCACACCCTTAGATTTCATTTTCAAAGAGGTTTTCTGGATTTCCTTTATTTTGATGTACTCACCTCGTTCCCCGAGTCACTCTGTTCACTAATGGAGTCACTCTGTTCACTAATTTTATGTGTGGCACATGTGTATAAGAGTATAGGTGTTGTAAATTATTTTTTAAGAATACGCGGGACACATAATGAGGTGATACAAATCACTCACCTCGTAGGTATCATTGAAAATATCATTCATGAAAACTTAATTGAACAACAACAATAGGTATCAAACATCATATTTTGTAAATAGCTATTTTGCTCAGATACCTCTAGAGATGTTTGACTAATATGATTTTTTTTTTATGATTTATTCTAAACAAGCACTACAAAATACTACGGAACATCCCATTTTGAGCATCTTTTAATTTTCTGAATTCTTTTTTTGGGGAAAAAAAGTGATGTTTGATACTTACTACTAATGTCCATTTAAATACCTGGCCTAAAACAAGAGGTGCATGTTTGGATCCCCAGCTCCTATCAAATCATGTCATAAATTAGACTTCAAATTGAACTAAAAATTTGTCATGAGAAAAATATGTTAGGACAAATTTAACATATTCATATTCGGATAAGGTCCAATACAACTAAATGTTCAGGGTCCAAAAACTATTCATATTATCACCATATGATTGGAGGTCTTTTTAGTGAATAGACCATTAGATCCTGTTTGATAAGAGGTTTCGTTTTCAAATGATTGATAAAAAAGTGAGATTAGGATTGAGATTTGTTCCGAGGTGGGATTATTAATGAGAAGATAATCAGTCCCTCGTGTTTGTTTTGCATATGATAAAATATTTGTTGTGTCTATAATAGGATTACATAAACAATATTCACCATGTTCAGATTGGGTTTTGGAAACCCAGCCTCTAACTTTTTCCCATTGGGGCCCTCTGGCCCATAAGCCATTTTCTCTCTCCTCCCCATTTTGGAAGACACTATCCTAGTGCACAATTTGTGCACAAATGAATCGGAGGGGTCTATTTCGGAATCTCATACAAATGATCCAAGCCGTTCATCAACTTTAAAATAATTTTTTGATAATTTTTTTGAGTTGCCTCAAAAAAAGTTAGCTCAATCAAATTTTTATAAGTACTTGATCCGAGTAGTTAACTTTTATTTAAAATTTCTTTAGAATTCAAGATTAATTTTGAATGAAAATTGAAAGATTGAATCAAATATTTAAAGTTTTTAGATTGAGCTGATTTTCTTAGAGGTCAATTGAAAAAAATATTTTAAAGATGATAGACGGCTTGGATCATTTGTTTGGGACTCCGAAGTAGACCCATCGATCCATTTGTGCACAAATAGTGCACTAGGATAGTTTCTCCCGAAATGGGGAGGAGAGAGAAAATGGCTTATGGGCCAGAGGGCCCCAATGGGAAAAAGTTAGAGGTTGGGTTTCCAAAACCCAATCCGAACATGATGATTATTTGTTTCTAATTCTACCCTTACATGAAGGCTCCATTTTCAATAGTTTTCATCAAGCTAATTGTGAGGGAAACCATCTATTTCCCTTGGACCAAAATTCATGAACCATTTAATCATGTAACATAGAACGCTGCTAGGGGTACCCCAATTTTTGCACCGAAAATGCATCCCACGCCTTCGGGGACCCGCTTTTGGGTCCCACATGAGTGATCCGAATCATTCATTATTCTTAAAACATTTTTCCGAGGGGGGCCCACCAAAAATCAGTTCAATCGGACGGTTAGAAGTGCTTGAACCAAAATCTCACCGTTTCAAATAAAAAACTTTGATTTGAAACGGTGAGATTTTGGTTCAAACACTTCTAACCGTCCGATTGAGCTGATTTTTGGTGGGCCCCCTCGGAAATTTTTTTTAAGAATAATGAACGGTTCGGATCACTCATGTGGGACCCAAAGGCGTGGGGTGCATTTTCGGTGCAAATATATGGGGTACCCCCAGGTTTTCCGAAAAAAGAATGGAGAACAAAAAATGTTAACATCATAATCAAGAGTATATGACAGGAAGTTGACACATGTTCACCTATAATCAATATAGGTGGGATAGTGCATGTACGCATGCAGGTGTGCATCTGCTGTAGGGTTGGGCATTTCATCTGCCCCGTCCGAATCCGATCCGATCCCCGATCCGAACGGATCGGCAATATGGAGATCTGTTTGGAGATTGGATAGGATATGGGGATTTTTTAAAAAAATGTTTGGGGATCGGGTAGGGGGTGGAGATAGGTATGTCCCCGCCCCGAATCCGCTCCGAATCCGTTCCCCGATCCATCCCCGCCCCGCTCCGCCCCGTCCCCGAATCCCCGAAATATAGGGGTCTATGCGTGAATTATGAAACTTTGGAGTTTCATGGAATTTTCTCCAAACATATAGGGTCAAACTAATTTTTTTCCGAACTCATGGGGTCTCACTGTAATTTTGTTCTAGGGTTTATTAAACCTACGTATTGTTCATTGTTCTCTGTATTTCATTTGGAAGCACTGAAGCAGCCGCCAGTCGGCCAGCCGCACACACGAAGACGAAGTTGTTGTTTTTGGTTTGCGTCCTTCAGCTACACTTCAGACCTGCGTTTCAAGTTGCAAATCCCTGGTACAACTTTTTTCGACTTAGAGTGTATAGCAGGACCTGCGTTTCAACTTTTTTCGACTTCGAATAATTTCGGCCACCATATTTGTGCTGTGCTCGCTTGATCTTAACATACCTCTAAGCAAATCACATTGCATGACTTGAATACTTGATTGATTATTATAGCAGGACCTGCCCAGGCTATCATTTGTCTCATCTTGATCTCTGTCAAGAAGCTGTCGATTTTGCATTTGCAGGTGGAGGGATCTCAAATCTGTTGGTGTTCATCAGATATTTAGTCTTTGATTATTCTCTTCAAATTTGTGGGGTTGTTCGAATCTGATAATGTTAAGTTGAATTGATTTATTAGAGTAATTATTGAATTTGGTTGAACCAACTTTCTTTATGAGTCAAGTGGTTGAGCTTATTTGTATATTTGGTGGGATTGAACGAACAGATAAAATATCACTAATAAACAGTCACTAGGAGATAAAATATCATCTGGTGGGATTTAACCAACTTTCTTTATGTATAGACACCACTAATAAACAGTCACTAGGAGATAAAATATCATCTACAGAATAGATAAAATATTTGGTGGGATTGAACAAACCTGTTGATTTCTCATTTGTCTCATTTGTCTGATTGTTACTGTTTCAGAGAAGCCTAAAATGGATATGAGATCCCCACCCTCAAGATCCCCACGGTCGTCAAGGTAATTACTCTCTCTTTCAGTTGTTTGTTGTTTAGTCAGTTTAAACAATACAGTTGTTTCAATCAAGCCGAGTGATTTTTTTTTTTTAACATGCAGTTTGCCGACTCGGGAATCTCACTCTATGTCAACTCAAGTCGAATCGAATTCAATTTCAGAAGAAGTCTCAATTCCCGCTGATGAACCGAAGGAGTACACTTCTGAAGGTGATGAAATTTTGTCACAAAGTAATTTAAGGAGTGAACATTGGCCGCATTTTCAGAGGATAATACTTAAGGCAACGAGTGTGTATAAAGCAAGGTGCATATATTGTAAAAAGAAATTGGTTGGGGATCCTAAGAGTGGAACAACACATTTAGGAGATCATGTTAAATCTTGTACGAAAAAAAAAATGATTGATGGCAAGCAAAAGATTTTAACATCTGGTCTTATGAGGGGGGAGGGAAAGAAGGCCAACGTTGAAACTTATAGTTACGATCCAGAATTTGCTAGAAAACAACTAGCTTACATGATTATAATGCATGAATACCCTCTACGTATGGTGGAACACATTTGGTTTAGGAAATTTTGCTATGCTCTAAACCCGGGCTTTAAAGTGGTTTCTCGATACACTATCAAGAGGGACATTTTCAAGATATATGATGTTGAGAAGGTCAAGTCGATGAGGCTTATGGAAAAGAACAGAAGTAGAGTTTCCTTGACAACTGATATGTGGACATCTAGCAATCAAAAAAAGGGGTTTATGGTTATCACAGCACATTTCGTGGATGATACTTGGAAGTTACAAAGCCGCATTATAAGGTAAATTCTTAATTAAGTATTTTAATTTTGTGCTAGTTTTTTCGAGCCTTGTCATTGTTATTAATATTTTCTACTACATTCAATGATGATAGTTAGTGTTTTATTTAGGTTTGCGTATGTGCCCTGTCCACACACAGCGGAAGTATTGTGCGAGTTGTTGATAGAGACATTTTTGGAGTGGAATATAGATAGGAAGTTGTCTACTTTGACCGTTGACAATTGTACTACTAATGATGCAATGATTAATCTTTTGTTGGACAAATTTGGAGGTGATCATATTTGGTTTAAGAGCTTCTTTCATGTACGATGTGCTGCCCATATTCTTAACTTGATTGTGAAAGATGGTTTGGATGTCATCAAGTCTTCGATTGAAAAGGTTAGGGATAGTGTTGCATATTGGACAGCAACTCCAAAGAGAGAGGAAAAATTTGAAGATGCAGCTCGTCAATTGGGAATTATGTATGGGAGAAAGTTGTCTCTTGATTGTCCTACAAGGTGGAACTCCACCTTTTTGATGCTTCAAGCCGCTATAGAATATAGGAGTGCTTTTGGTCGGTTAAAACTCAAGGATTCCCAATATAAATGTTGCCCAAATGATGATGATTGGTACTTGGCTCAAGACATATGTGAGAGGTTGGAAGTATTCTACAAGGTTACTTTATTATTTAGTGGGACTAGTTATCCTACTTCCAATTTGTTTTTTCCAGATGTGTGTGACATTAAAGTAACCTTGTCTGAGTGGGCTTGTTGTGGGATTGATTTGGTGGAGGAAATGGCCTACAAGATGATTGAGAAATATGACAAGTATTGGGATAATACACATGGATTTTTGGGAGTTGCAGTGGTATTGGATCCAAGGTTCAAGATGACCTTAATTGGTTATTACTATAAGATGATATACGGAGAGGTTCTTGGTGAAGAGATGGCGGAGGCCATTCGGACACGTCTTTATGACTTGGTCACATTGTACCAAGGGAAAACTAACAAGAATCGTGGTGAATCAACTACTTCAAGCAACTTAAGCAAGCCTCCCACTACCTATTTGAAGTGTAAAAATCGCCTATCAGACTTTGATTCCTATAGAGAGAACTTGAAGAAAGCTAAAACTTCACATGTGAAGTCAGAATTGGAATACTATTTGGAGGAGGAAGAATTACCGAGACGTGAGGGTGAGGACTTTGATGTATTGGCATGGTGGAAATCCAATGGTACAAAGTACCCTACTTTGCAAGCCATAGCTAGGGATGTGTTGGCGATACCCGTGTCTACTGTTGCATCTGAGTCCTCTTTCAGCACTAGTGGTAGAGTGGTGACTCCAAGTAGAAATAGACTTCACCCTAAGACTTTGGAAGCATTGATGTGTTCCCAAAGTTGGTTGGCAGCCTTTGAGGATGCGGGTAATTTTTTAATTCTCTCTTTTTTCACACTTTTTTTATTCGAATGTGCTTTGTAACATTCATCGTCTTTAATTATGTTTTTAATTATTGTTATTTTTTTGTTTTTTGAAAGAAGATATTCCAACTATCAATGACGAGGATATGGACATTGATGAGTGTATGTCTGATGTAACTACTATTGATGATTGATCAGGTGATGCGACCTTTTGTCCTTGACTTATGCATTCTCGATGTTCCTAATTAGTGACTTGTTGTACTAATTCTGACAGTTGGTACTGACCAAAGATCTTCTTGATGTTGGGTTTTGCTTCTAGGATATGGCTCTAGTTATTTGTATGGTTTCTTCGATCAAGCATGGAAGGAAGGCATGACCAAAGAAGAGGCTGAGGTTTGTTGTCATTATATATGAAGTGCGTATTGGTAGAAATTACCTTTGGATTGCATTAGATTTGGGGACTTGGGATTTTGATATATTTATGAATATTGTCTTTGAGAGTTGAAAAAAATTGGATCCCCGAATCCCCGCGGGGATCCCCGTTCCCCATTTGGAGTGGGGATGGAGGATGGAAATAAATCCCCGTTGGAGATTGGATAGGGGATGGATATGAGTTAGGGGTTTGGGGATTGG
The DNA here is from genome assembly GCA_020921065.1 of Vaccinium darrowii. Lineage (NCBI taxonomy): Eukaryota > Viridiplantae > Streptophyta > Magnoliopsida > Ericales > Ericaceae > Vaccinium > Vaccinium darrowii. The sequence goes on from CM037162.1 coordinate 17,470,031, forward strand.
GGGTGGAGATAGTGGTCTCCGGCCCCGATCCGTCCCCATGCCCATCCCTAATCTGCTGAACTAGCGCATGTAGGTGTGTTGTATATGCTAGAGCGGTACTATTATCCGGCTGGATTTTGTATTCAGCCTACGGCTCGTTTGGATGACGTATTAGTTTGAGAGAGATTAAATAATAAGAGGAGATCAAATAGTAGGGGTGATTAAATAAGAAGGGTGGACCCACATTGATGTGACAATTAAGAAGGGCGGGTTAAATAGTAGTACATGGTTTGGATAAAGAATAGAAAAGGAGGGATAAGGAGGATGAATAATGTAAAATCATGTCAAAAGACAAATTTACCCTTGATAATACATATATTAGATTATGCATTTATGTATTTATATAAATGCTGAAAATTACTAATTTGATATGTTTTTTTAACAACAAAATTATAACAATTCATTGTATTATTAGTTTATAAAATAAAAATATAAAAATTAAAAGTAATTTAATTTTTCTCCCTGTTGAAATCGTTGTTACCAAAATGATTCCTTTTTTTTTTTTTTTTTTACTGTTGGAATAGTTTTGATACCGTTGAAATTCAATTGCAGTTTTTGGACCTTGGATTGTTTACATTACAATATAACAAAAAAATGCATGTATTTTCTCCTTGATATCATCGACAGCTCTCTCTTTGCTCTGCATAGTCATCTCTATCTCCTCTGTTCCTCTTCTTTACTTTTCTCGCACCAAAAAAACTCAAAAAAAAAATTTCTCTTCGTCTTCCATGGCCGATCAAGATGATCAATAAAAACAGGATGGTCCGACGTGATCGAGGCGCAACACTTGCCACTGCACAAAATCGAGATTGTCCGGAGTTTTTTTTCCGTCGACCATGATCGAGATTGATGCATATGTCTACCAGAGTCTGGGCTTTCCATATAATTAGTTTTCCTTGTAATCTTGTGATTTTGTTTGAGATTCAAAACCCTCTCTTTTTGTTAAATTGGGTTTGATTTTGGTGCAAAGTTGTTGTTTTCCCATAAAATTTTGAATAGTTTAGGATCTGTGATTTTTGGTGCAAAGTTGTGTGGGGGTGTTCCGAGAGGGGCAGCCCGGTCATTTGGTCCCGGATGAGAACCCGGATTAAACATAAGCACCCCCCTGCTTATGTTTAGTCCGGGGGAAGGGGGATGAGGGGAGGCCGGATGATTTAGTTGGGGAGGGGTTTTGGTGTTCCCAAACAAGGGATGAAGAGGGGGAGGATAATTTAGTTGGGGGTCGAAACCCTCATCCAAACGGACCCTTAATGTATTCAGCTTAATGGTTTGGCTGATTAGGCATTTACATTGGTGGACTGGTTGGTCTGGTTGTCAAACGCTTGGGTCGATTCAGGAATGGGAATGTTTTCCTTTAGTTGCAATTAGGTGTTAATAAGTTCAAGGAGATCACCACAGATATAACGAATCTCCGCAACAGTTTCTTTCAACAACCACAGTTGCGAATCTTTTGGAAGTTTCTTTACCGAATTTAAAGCTTTGTAGTTGGCCTCGGCCATCAAGTTGCACAGTGTCTAACCATGCCATGGAGCTCTCGACTATAAGTGCTATAGTCACTTGGTATGTTTCGATCAAATCCTATTTGATATTTGCATTAAGCATGCGGTTTCTTTACAGTTGACAGCCGAATGTTCCCTTAATTTCTCCTGAGGCCGGAGATACGTAGGCAGCCCTGAGGCTAGCTCTGTCCCAATTTTCAATTTCCCTTTTTAATTGTCTTTTTGAACTCACGATGACCTGATTCTTCCAAGGTTAGAGATGCGTAGGTGCCATGAGGCCAGGCTCGGTCAAAATCCCTCTTTTATTTAAATCCCCCTTTTATTACATGTCTGTGCCATAAATAAATTTTCAGACATAATAATATCATTCTTCATCTCATTTTATGTATGTCATCTTTTGATTGCTTTCACAAGTCTTATGTCATTTATTTATTTTTAAAGAGTTTGTTTCGAACAGCAAGGATGGAGTAGGTTGCTCCAGCTTCCCAACATGTAACAGTGAATTACCAAACCATTTCTTCTCTAAAATCACAGGGCAAATAAAGACCGAGCCATTTATATCAAACAAAAGTGAGTCTTTCAACCCAAGATAACATTTCTTTCCAAAACACTTGAATTGTCCTCGGATTATTGACTTGGCACACCTAAACTCCTTGCCAAGTGGAGACTCTGAGTTATTTTTTTATCTATTAAATATGTTTTCAAAAAGTTTAGCTCAGGTCACAGCTGTAAACCCATGTTATATAAAATCAAGTCGCTTTGAATATCACTTGGATCACATGATTATAACCCTTGTCCCCTTGATTGAAATCCCGGGTGCAACAAGTGGCGCTCCAAGACCACTAACCACCACGAAATATAGCATGAACTGACCATAATGCTCCTAATCATTTATTTGTAGGCCTCATCGATTACGTCATCCACACAAAAATTTAACTTGATCGGACGTCAAGAGATTATAAACAAAACAGATTTATACTAGGAAAAAATGGGCAATATTAAGTATTTGCATTTTTTTATTATCTCATTTTACTTGACAAATCTGTTTCTTTCAATTTTTATTTTTTTTGGATAAATTAGCTTGAAATAGAAAAAATGATAACCGAATATACAGCCTATAAGGGGCATACCCCAGGAGGAAAAGAAAAAAGAAAAAAAAAAGAAAGAAAGAGAAAATCTAATACTAAACCACAGCAAAGTAAGCCATCAAAGCTCAAAGCACACTTCAAAGAAGCAACACTAAAACAAAAGAAGGCCAAGCTATCTTCAAGAACTAAACTCTTGAAGCCTTTAACATCTTGATTTTTTCCTGAAGCTTCTTTTTGTTTTGATCTCTAATGGATGAAGGAGTTGAGGATTCACCCACCACCTGATTCAAACTATGTTGAGGTCCAATGAAATCGCCTTCCAAGGGAATCTGTGGAGGCTCTCGAAACCGTGTAAACTGACGAAGAGCAACGAGGGGAGGCTCCTGTTGAGTGCTACCCTGACCACGGAGAATCGGGGTAGCATCACAAGATGCAGCCCCTGCAACATCTATCTTTGTCACCTCCACTGTGGATGTGTCACCCGAATCCTCATATTTCTCAAGTACGCCAAACGCGTTAGTTGTAGAAGAAACACTGCTAGACAAGGAGATGGCCATAGGCATACCCGGAGTTTGATTTTTCCTCTTCACCACCTTTACCCAGTCATCCTTACTTCCACTAACTAGCCCATCTTTTGCATTTCCCTCATGAGCATCGGGGACATCTTGTCCTACACTCTCTTTGACATTTTGCTCTTGAACCACTGGGACATCTTGTCCTACTCTCTCTTTGGGTTTCCATACTGGAAAAGGTGAAACTTTGGGCTTATTGTGCAGGTGTTAGTAGAATGGCCAAAGATCTTGCAAACATTGCAGGCTTGAGGTTTCTAAGAGACCTTTACTTTAGTTTCATAAGGCTCTCCGTAACCCAGATTCACTACGAAGGACTTGAGAATCTCCTTCGCCGCATCCACTTCAACACATACTCTAACAAACGTCAACCTACTATGATTTTGCGTGAAATCATCAAGGTAAAGAGGATTGCCGATGACACTAGCAATACTACTCAATTCATCCTCTGTCCATAATTCAAGGGGAACATTGTAGAATTTAACCCACACTAGAATGCTAGAGAAGACACTTTTAGTAAGTTGCATTCCAGGATGCCATTTTTTAATCACAATATGTTTGCCCCCGCAAAAGTATGGACCATTCTCAAGAATGGAATCCAACGTGTTCTCATCACAAAAGTTGAACACAACAAAGCCATTGTCCAAGGTGACCACATCCTCAACATCAATTTTTCATACCCGTTGAGCCCAAGATCTAACTTGAAAGTAGGATAGACTTTTATCCCCAAAGTAACCCACAATAGCATGTTTCCATTTCAGTGCCCCATTTTCAGAAATGTTAAGCGGAATCATGACTTGATTATTCACATACTCAATCGGAAACCTCTTAAGGTGTTTACTTAGCTTACTAATTTTTTCATTGTTAAGCAAGGTCTTAACATTTGTCCAAGCATTCAAGTTAGTTTCTACCTTCCAATTTATCTCCTGGAATAAGATGAGATTTAGCACTCATATTAGAATTTCTGGCAGTGGAAGTTGCACTCCTAGTCGGGCCCTGAAGTGGTGTCGTAGCAACTCCACCACTCTCAGTTGCCGTGACCGGGGTGCTAAGTTTCTGCCAAGAATCAGCAATGATCGGAGGCAATTGCAATTCTACTGCGTCGAAATTTTTGGCCATTACAGAGATATCATCTTCCTCATCAATAAAAACAATTTCCACATCAGAGTAACTAAACGCATTGTCAATTTGGTCATGAAAGTCCCGAAGAGTTAGCTTCGTAACTGATTTTTGCTTACCCATGACAACTCTCTCACTGTCCTTCAATATTCGCTACACAAAAGAGAGAAAGAGAGAGGGTGGTACTGTGAAAACGAGGTCAATAGAAGCTCCGGTGAGGTTGCGCGAAAAATATCGCCGAAAAATGAACGGCCTAAAGTGGATGAAAGCCCTCGGCTCAGGGAGTCGGAGTATAGAAGTGGTTAAGCTTGGAGATGCTCCGTTGACCGTAGATCTGGATTTGAACGGCGAAAACCCAAGAAAAGAAATTAGGGTTTTACACAGAGAAGATGAATGAAGTACAACAGCTGCGATGAGTCCAATGTAGCAACAGTGGATGAATCGACGAACTCTAACCCCAAAAGAAAAGACAGAAGACAAACCATTGATCTGCAAAATGGAAGCGAATTGGAGTTTGTACCAGAATTTCTATCATTTGAGGAGTCATGGATTACCTCAACAAAGAAACACCTTGGACCAGACGGAGGTTGCTGTTGTTGTTGGCGTCAGTGAGATTCCCTACGCCACCGTCCGCATCTCTCTCTGTCTCTCTGTCTCTCTCTCTCTCTCTATCCTTTTTAAAAACACACTTTGTTTGTTTCATATATCTCTCGATTTTCTATTAAGATAAATTTTTGAATGAATGAAGTACTCGGCAAGCTTTATGAAGAGTAAACAATTCCGATCATTCTTGTGGCTCGAAAATGGGTCTGAAAAGGCACAAAACTGAACTAAACTTCTTTCTTTTTTTTTTTGAAGAGAAACTGAACTGAACGCCGCTACGCACACACCACATACGCGCACCCCAAATGCACACCAACACATCCCGATTGTCCATTTCAAGAATCAATGGTCCGCATTTAAAATAATTTGTTCGCGCAAACAAACAAATTGTTCGCGTGAACAATTCATTTAAAATCCGGACCGTTGAAAATGCGGACGGATGGCCGTCTGTGCTGGTGTGCATTTGGGGTGCACGTATGTGGGGTGCACGTACTCCTTCCGTCCCAATTTTATGGTCCCTTTTGGTAGTTCGTGCCACTTTTTAAAATGTTATATCTTATAATCTACAATGTTTTAGGTGATTTTGAACACTTTGTTTATTAGATTAAATCAAGATCTATCAAACAAGATCCATATTGCACATAAAATGTATTACCGATTGAAAGATATAATCGTTTTTTTATCTAGTTAGAATAGAACGAGGGACTATAAAATTGGGACGGAGGGAGTATCTTTTTCGAACTGAACTAAAGTGGATATCATAAAACTGGACAGGATCACCGTCCATATGCTCTAGTAGTACTCAAAGATCAATGTACTTGTAGAGGGGACTAGATGTGTAGTGACGCTCCAACAGTGTCAATAACTTTTTCGCAAAACAAGCCACCAGACCAACAGCCGCAAACCCAAGTCTATTGAGTGGACAAGTGAGGGTTTTGATTGAAGACATTTGGCAAAGTAGGATTTGGTCTAAAGATTTGAATTTCCAATCCTCTACATGACCTATACATAAATACTGTAACAAAAAAAAACTATAAATACATGTGTATATATATATATATACATATGCACGTATGAATGGAAGAATTGAGCAGTTTTATGAATGACAGCCAAAATCCACAAAACTATCATTTTGCTTCATTGGTAACAGCGGTCTCTTCTGCAGAGCAGAGGCTCCGTCGTTTCCTTTTTCCTGCAACCCTCTCTCTCTCTCTCTAGCCATGGTCTTTATACAACAACCAAACAGGCCCCATTCTTACACTCCACTACACCACAAAATGGTGAACATTCACATTCCCCCTTCCTTTTGCTTTTTTCACTTTTCACGACTCATATTTGAATTTCTCTGCGATTTATGTTCGTTTTCCACTGAAATTGATCAGCTTTTTGAATTTGGGTGGATTGATTTCAGGTGGGTTTAACTTCAATTCCTCGGTGGCTTGAAATTCTTTTGGCAGAGAAGTTCTTCAACCCCTGTTTGGTTCACGAATCCGATAAAAAGAACGAAAAGAACTCATTTTGTTTGGATTGCTGCATCAGTCTATGCCCCCATTGCCTCCATCCCCACCAAACCCACCGACTCTTACAGGTTTTTCTTTTCTTTTTTTTTTGTAAATTCTCAATGGTTAATTACTCAATTATGTTGTTTAATTTCTTGAATTTTATTTTGAATATCAGATACGACGCTATGTTTATCAAGACGTCGTTCGACTGAACGATGCCCAGAAACTGATGGATTGTTCCTCTGTTCAAGTCAGTGTAATTAGTCTTGAAATTTCTGTAAAGATTTTCCTCTTTGTTTTTCATTCTGTGTTTCAGAGTCGGTTTCTTTATAATCAGGCGTACATTACCAACAATGCGAAAGTGGTGTTCTTGAATCAAAGGCCAATGACTCGTCAATTCAAAGGCTCGGGCAACACTTGCATCGTCTGCGATCGAAATCTACAGTACCCTTTCCTTTACTGTTCGATTTCTTGCAAGGTTCGCCACTTTAACCCCCATTGCATTTTCACCGAACTCGTTTTTATTTCGGAAAACTCCAAGTACCCCGAAAATTACCTGAAAGTGAAATCAATAGTTCAGATGAATATCCAATTGAATCTGTATCACTGATTTCATTTTCGGGTACCTAATATTGCTCTTTTATTTCTTGCATGGTTAGCCAAAACGACACGGGCTTTTGAGTCGAATCAATAAGATATTGTTGGGTTTTCAACGTGCTTGCTTGTCAATTTTTAATCTAAGAATACCGGAAATACGGAAATTCACTCAAGCAGATCAGACAGGCAAAAGGGTAGTTGAATTTAATACAATCTACCACAATTGTCTCAATTTCTCTCCTTTTAATTGGGTTTTCCTATACCTAACATTTTTTTTTCCCTCTCACTGCAGGCCAATCAAATGGGGGGCAACAAAGTTGAATTGAACGGGGTAAGGATCGAGAACTCTTTGGAGCTTCAAAACGGTCAATTGACCCCTGACTCGGTCCTCGAACTGCCCGTTTTGACACGAACTTCATCTGAATCAAGCTCAAGCAGTGGTGGTGGCGGTACGGCAAATTTCACCAGAAGCACTCCTCTTGCCTTCGCTGCCACCGCTGAATTCGTCAAGAAAAAGCGCAGCTCCGTTTTCCTGTCTCGAAGCCGGTGCAGGCCGATACGCTGCACTGAGACGGCGGAGTTCGCCGACGCCGTGAACCGGCGGCGGAAGAGTGTTCCTCACCGGTCACCGCTGTATTGAGTGTTTGACAAGGACGTGTTTGGTAGGATCTTTTATGATTGACAAGCTGCTTCTTTTTGGTGTACTTTTCAGGGACGGAGATTTAATATTGTACGCGAATCTAGATCCCCTGTTCCCAATCTTATCGAAAACTTTATCCCCGCCGTCCGATTTATGTTGCTTCGGTTGGGATCGTGTGGTAGGGAAGTAGTTGCGGCCTTTTAGGTGGAGGAGATTGGGGGCAGAGAATCTGGGGCTGTATGCGAATTCTGAAGTGATTTTTGGTGTTTTGTTAACGCCTCTAACGATATCGAACGAAGCTCATTTCTTACAGAGACCTTAAACGACATATTTTGAACAAAATGAGCGGCTCCGATCATCTTTGTGCGACCCGAGGCGGGAGAAAAGGGCTGCTGTGCACAGCTTGCTGTGCACATAGCTTTCTGTAAGAAAATTATGAGCTATCTTTGTATTGCGCTAGTGATAATGCCAAAATTATTTTTGTTATACTCCTTCCGTCCCATAAAGTTTGGTCTCTAAGAAAATATGTGCAATTTTCAAACTAAAAAATAATGTATTTACCAAAATAATTTTTGAATTTTTTTTTTGCACCGTATAAAAGTTTTCGATGAGATCTATCAAACAAGATCCATGTTGACTAAAAAATTATTTTCATAAGCACATTTTTTAGCTTGAAAATTTCACGTAGTTTCATAGGGACCAAACTTTATGGGACGGAGGGAGTAATATATAAAAGATTTGTACCATGTATAGGGTAACCGAGTTTTATGCAAAACAATTTTGACATTAACAAAAATAATTTAGACATTATCATTACCTTTGCCGATTTACCAATTTAGTACTCCCAATTTAGTACTCCCTTCGTCTCTTTTTAAATGTAGACATTTCCATTTTGGGTTGTCTCTAAATAAATATGTGGTTTGAAAAATTAATGAGTTAAAGTTTGTACAATTATCATTTCATCCTTTTGAAAAGTTAGTGGATAAAGAGTAAATGGGTAAAAGTGGAGAATAATCTTGGAAAGTAAAGGTAAAAGTTGATGTGAAAAGTTTAAAGTGGAGAAAAAAATTGATATAAAAGGTGTAATGGTGAAGTTCTTTTAATAAGTTGGATTTACAAAGTAACATAGTTAAAAATGGATGGAGTATTTTTTTTTTTTTTTTGATAGTTTTTCACTTTGCTAAAAACCGACCTTGCTTGGAATATATATATTAATTTTTCTCTTGCATATGTTGTATTAAAAGTAAGAGTCCGTTTGAGAGTCTATTATTTTTTGCATTGTAGATTGGGAATTGTAGATTTTTTATTGTCAGAATAAATTATTACTATGTAGAGTATTTAAGAGATGTGTGTAAAATAAATTTTACAATAGAGTAGTGTTTGGGTGAAATTACTAAAATAGATTATAAATTGGTTTTTTACTCATGAATGCTCAAAGACTGATTAATTATAAAATTGTGTCTAAAGCGTGGTGCCAATTGTCCCTCAAAAGGACAACACCAACTGTCCTAGAAGATTCCAGTCCGATTCAGTCTTGCTCCGACAATCGGAAACGTTCACTTCATTGAGCTCGTTGAGTAGAACATGTATACCAAAAATTGACTCGATTAAAAATCATTAAATGCATGATCGGTACACATATAGCTCAACAATAATGGGTTCCAGTGGGTTTGATCTAGTGATTTGGATACATTCTTTTCAAGATAAAAGTGTTCCAATCAAGTATTTAATGATATCTAATTGAGCTAATTTTTTTATACACTTGTCTTACTCAACGAGCTCTTCGAAGTAAACATTTTCGATTATCAAACGAGATCAGAGCAGAACGAAATCGCCAGAGACATCAAGTGCTGTCCTGCTGTCCCTCAAAAAGGGACATCCCCCTCAGTTCTTTGAAATTGCATTTTGAAATTCATTTGGACCATGGCTCCCAAAAACAGCCAACATAGATTGATGCACAATCTACAGTCCAAAATCAAGCTCCCAATAGTACTATGACTTTTGTGGCGGTGAAAAAGTATAAAAAGAATAGTATTACGTAAATTTGTAAAATGTGTACTATATTTTGTAACCGTACTTTAATATTTTGTCAAAGGTGTATAAATAGTTGAATACCTTAGCATTAATTAAGCCTTATCTATTTTTTAGGAACTATCTACTACTTTAGGAAGAACCAACATTTAACAAATATAATTTTAATGCTTTATTACCAAGCATTTTTAACTTCCAAAAAAAATTCCCCATCCACAGGAGTCACCACTCAGGGATCCCGTAGTGCGCCTGTGCAAAGAGTTTAGAATCACAACCACTTTGTTCACTTCATATTTCCAAAAAAATTCTAAAAAGATTCTTTCCTCATGTATCATCTCTCCAATCATTAATCATATTTTTCTCTCTACTCACACCTCTCTATCCAATCATTATTCTCATTTCTCTCTCTATCTCTCTCCAATTATTACACATCTCTCTAATTATTATTTTTTTCAAAAATACATCCAAACACTATCAACATTTTCTCTCTCTTGGGATTATGCCAAGTTTAACATTAATATTTTTCTTTTTTGTGGGCTTTTTAAAAATTGTTCGTGACTTTAAATTTGTATAGGACAATATTAGCTAATAAAATTCATCTATTTTGTAGAAATAAGTTTTTACAAAGTGTCTTTAGGCACAGACATTCACGAATACTATTGTAGGTGTGTTTTTGTGAGAAGCCCCCTAAATATAACAAGTGACATAATTTAGAATTTCTTAACACAATTGGCAATTTACGCATCTTGACTCTTGTTTTCATACACTGTAACCCCTTCTCAACTCAAACGGGCATTAGTTTTACAAAACCGAAAGAAGCCCAAAAATTAAGAAGTTTAAAAATCCGTTTAATTGTTGACTTTTTGTTTTGAGAACCAGGTTTTAGGTGGAAAAACTTCTACTCCTAAAACAAAAAAAAACAAACTGACCCTAATCTAAAATAAGTGACATTTATGTTCTCGTATAGAAAAAATCAAAAATCAAATTTAATTTTGAAGAAAATTAACACACTTAAAAAGCTCACATTTTGGAATTCAACAAATAAAACTAGGTTAAAATGACGTAGTTTTGAGGGATTAAGTAGTAGTGTTCTTTTTGCACACCCAAAACGATGTAGTTTTGGCCGCCTTACAACCCTGTAGTGCGGAGGCGTCCTACGAGATCACCAAATCCCTCTTTTTCATTGTTATATTTGCAAGTAAAATGGAACTAGGACTCTAGTGGAGATGAAGTGAGCTGTTTGAGATGTGATCTCTTTCATGAAGAGTTTAATTATAGGATTGGGCTCCTCTCCAAGTTTTTTGTGAGCCTTTTCCAACCTCATTCAAATGATTTGAATTGTTTATTATTTAGAACTTGTCGAGATTAGCAACCAGGCTAACAGTGACGGAACCAAAATTTCATGGTAGGGGGTGCCAAAATTTTGAAGTCAAACAGAAGTGAAGTATTAGAATGAGGAAAGTAATTCTGTTTAATACATATAGCTCAACAATTTTCCATTAGACCTTGTAAATTTGGTGTTTTTGCAAACAATTTTCTTTTCAATATAGAAAATGAATGGAGTTCGTTCTGTTTGGCTATTTACAGTTTTCTTTGCATTTATGCCTTCCATGTGTAACATATTTATGGGTGTTCACAGCAAGTCAGGGCACCCCCACCTCAATGCCTCGCTCCGCAACTGCATGCTAAAAACCACGTTTATGGAATATTTATTCATATGGTTGCAAAATACATATATATTGCAAAATTTGGTTCTAATTCCATCGATCGGATTCTATTTCTCATTTTTGTAACATAAATGTGTTTCGAAAAAATAGCAATCTGTCTTAATGCACACGATTTTTGATGTGATTAATAATCTCAATGGGTTTCCAAGATTTTACAATTTCGATCATCGAAGTTGGCTTGAAAAAATCCATGTTACTCTTAGAATTTTTTCTTGCATTTTTTCAGGAAATTTTCCTTGTAAAAGTTTATGACCAATGGTGTGAAAGCTGCAACTCAAATACCATGTGCTTTTAATAGTTGTGTACTACTTTTATTGTACAAATCATGTAAGCCCCAATTGTTGTGGCTCTTGCTATTCTTTTTAGGACAATAGCATGTTTAATTCAAGGTCTAACATTAAATGAAGAGAAGGGTGGGGTTTTGGAGGCAAATATGGAAAAACATGGAGTATTGGAGTATTATGCTTTTGTCATCCATGACTATATATTTACAACTTTAGTCAAAGTTGGGGTTTAAATGTGAAAGGTGGAGGGGACTCTCATCATGATTTTGGGAATTTTGAGGGACCCATAATAAAAAACCATGCAAGGAAACCATGCTTTTATTTAACACCCACTTACCTGTTGAGAGTGACAGTTGAATTACAAATGGCTCTAGCACGTTTATCCACTTATTCTTTTGTTTCTTTCCTTATTTTACTCTACTCATTTTTTTTTTTCCATTTTTTTTTCTGCCTTGAATTTTTCTCCACAACCAAGTTTTCTCATTCATACAATCTCAGAAGTAATGATCTATTGTGAAAATTTTCAACCCCTGATCTCTTTAACTCAAATTTTACTTCGTTTTTTGTTCTCAATATAAGACAGAAAGAATCAACGGGCGTAACGGTTTTCCTTAAACATGACCATAGAAGCTCCTATCTGTTAAGGAATCGTAGGTTGAAAGGTGTGCACTTGTGAGGTAGGGATGGCAATTTCCTAATATTCAGTGGATACCCTCCCCGCTCCGCCCATATCGAGGCGGGCATAACCCAAAATTTTCCCCAACAATAGCGGGTATGGTAGGATATGAAGAAAACCCGCTCGGGTATGGAGCGGGTATGATTTTGTAATCCCCACCCCCGAATACCTATTTAATTAGCAAATCTTATCAATTACTTCCTATCCTAGACTACTTAATATTCAAACAATATCAATTAAGATTATACTTCTAAATATAAATATCAATTTATTTCAGTCTTGACTTATTTATATATATTTTTTGTTTGGATATTGGTATGTTCAAGGAAACCCCAATCCCCATCGGGAGGTGGGTTTGGTTCTTTAGATAATATCCCCAATGGGAATGGGGGCGGGGATGATAAAAGATCCTTCAATCGGAGATCAGGTATGGAATAGGGTTTCCCAATCTATACCCTACTCATTGCCATCCTTATTGTGAGGCATCCATTCAACCACAAAGTACATCTTGTCACCACAGTTTACTCTATTTGGTATTCCAATGGATTATGCTGTCTAATTTTAAAGCCCGCTCGATCTTACGGGCCTAACGAGAGTACAGTATCAAGTAGTCGGCTAAATTTTACTTAGGGATGTTCCACTAAGACAATTTTTAAAATAAATTGGTTTTTTTTGCAATTTTTTATGTGATATACTAGTTGAATGCTCCGTGCACGCACGGAGTCTTGTGCTCATGGTTTTCCATGTGGTGTTCGTACTCGTGGTCATATTTATGATTATTTGTCTATGTGTTGTGGTGATAAGATTGTGAAAGAACGTATCTTCTTAATTTCAACCAAAAAAAAAAAAAAATTGTGAAAGAATGTAGTAGTTTAGTCCATTTGAAGTATTTAATGTAGTGATGAAAGGTTTGAAAGACGTTTGATCTCGTTGCTTACGCTTATAAACAGAGAAGCTAGATATTTACGGATAACATTGGTAAATCACCTACAAGCTTAGTGTTGAGTTCACAAAAAAAATTTAAACAAAAAAAAAAAAAAAGAGCTACAAGATCATGCACAGAATCTCATGCTCATTTATGTTCTCATACTTATTCTCATGGTCGTTCATTTGCACCCAATATGAATTTACCAAAAAATTCATGAGTCTAGTTCATTTTATGGAGTCTTGAAGGTCTCCTCCATTCTCTGGCTTGTTGAGCAAAAAATTAAGAACCATAGAAATTTAGAAAAACAGTAATATGAATATCCTTGAAATGTGGACAATAGTAGCAATCTCTTTTACGACATCTTCTATGCATAAACTGGCATTCTCCAATGCCTGCCAACCAATTACTAAAATTAAAATCAACAGCAAGGATGAGAGAGATCTGAGCGTCAAAAGAGGAAATACTTCCTCATAACGGGCTTCACCGTTTCCATACTAGTTTCCAAGTTTCTCATGCAAAAAGGGGAAAGAAACGGGAAGTAATAGGATACTAGTTTCCAAGTTTTGGGCCAGCTGTGCCAAAAACAAATAAAGAAACGTGAAGATGAAGCAATTGGGCTTACAAGAGGGCTTACAAGAGAACGTCAGTGAGTTCCCCTTTGGTCTTCGGCTACATGTGCAAAAAACAAAAATAGAAACGTGAAGCAATTGGCTTACAAGAAAAACGTTAACAATAAAAGGGAAAACTGTGACTACCAAACACGGTTTTGAAGCGAAATCCAAACAATAGGATTTCCTTTTAATATAGAAGGATTACGTGAGAATGATCTGCCTTAGTTTTTAAAAAAAAATTGTTTTTTGTTAGTGGAACACCCCCTTAATACTTTTCTTTAATCACGAATTAGCCAAAAGAAAAACACCAACTCCGAAAATATGGAAACAATGATGTTAAGCAATGAACACTTGGTTTATTAACCGGGCAAAAGGCCCAGATATTCATAGGGTTTTCTTAAGCACCCGGAAAAATTCACATCCCCAAACACTCCCTTATTATTATTTTTTTGGTAATTCGTCACTCTTAATTTATTACATAAAGATGGAGAGAATGAGACTCGATTTAGAGATGCAGTGTGAGGCATTCAAGAGCTCTACCTCATTAGATGATGGTGTAAATGAGAGACTAGAAATAAAGGGTGGGGTAGATCAATTATTTCTTTGAGGCATGATATAATTATTATGCGTTAAATTTTTACAAGACGCACCAGTGGTCTAGTGGTAGAATAGTACCCTGCCACGGTACAGACCCGAGTTCGATTCCCGGCTGGTGCATTTTTATTTTTTCCCATTTTCTTTTGTAGAATAGTACCCTGCCACGGTACAGACCCGGGTTCGATTCCCGGCTGGTGCATTTTTATTTTTTCCCATTTTCTTTTGACTGATTTTCTGGCTCCTTTGGTTCTCAAACCCACAAATGAGTTCGTAATGATGATATACCATTGACAAATACACAATCATATTTTTCGATTCAGAGTTTATTCAAACTGCATTTTATGAATGGCAATTTACAATATGCTAAAGAGCACATAATAAACGAACAAAGATGAAATGGATAGAAAGGAGAAAAAACACGCGTCTCCCTACAACAACTCGTGTAGTATGAGGATTAGAGCACTGGTTATTGAGAGAGGTTTCTATTTCCTTTTGAAAAGCACTCGAAGTCTTCACGCGCTTGAGCAGCCAAGTCCTCATCATCCCATTTATCACGGTATGTTTCCGGCCGCACCTTCCTGTTCTTGCTAGCCGCGGAATACATTTCCTTTCCCCATTCGTCGGATGGTGGACACTCACATTCGGAAGCAAGCCAGTCATTGTATTCAAACTGGAACAGAGACCATTTTAACAAATTAAACTTTTTTTTTTCTTGGTTAAGAAAGATATTACATTACCAAAGAAAGAACAACATTATACGATGAATAAGGGGTATCCTCCACCAAGAGCATAAGCAGCCCTTAAAAGAAAACATAAGTACATCCAAAACCTAGGCAACTTCCACATCTTCAACAGAGATATCCAAGAAACTAAGAAATCAGAAATGTTTCATGCCCTACATAAGTCTCTATTCGCATTACTAGCATCCATCTTAGTCCAAGAACTGGCCCTATCCCTGGCATCCAGAATAACATTGCTGCAAACCAAGGAAGGATAAAAAAAAAAAATTGCTACAAAAAATTCCCTCATTTCTAGCTTTCCAGATGTGATAAACAGCCCCAGCCATGGCAAGTTTGTAGAGAGTAGAAGGGAAACCTGACTTGGTATGCTGAATGGCCCAGGAAACAGCCCCAGCCAGGGCAAGTTTCTAGTTTTAACAAATTAACTTTCATGTTCTGAATTCATTACAAGGAGCTAAATCACTGTGCAGGGAACTAAATGATCCAGGGAAAAAATATTTAAAGGCAGGGAAAGTAGCAAGTCAATAAAACACAGACAACACTACAGTGGAAAGACCAAAAGTACTAATGAAAACACTAGCTTACGATGGTTGAACTGCCACAAGAGAGGCGAAAGTCCAAAAAGCGCAGCAAAAAAGGGGATCATTACGATCAACAAATTTTACAACTGTATCAACAGAATTTGAAGCGTAGAAGGGGAATAAGCAGTATTTCAAAGGTTTGTCCATCGCAGTATTTTAAGTTTTGTTCATTGCAGTATTTTTAAGTTCATTCTGCTATTTTTATGCTTCTGTTTATACAATGAACAGTTTCTATGCTAACAAGCTTAGCCTATAGAGTATTTCAGGTCTAGCATAATGTATCGGGCTGACACATGTATGAAATAAAGCCAAATTGTCCCATCTACAGAGATGGATTTTATTCTCCTTACTTTGCAAAACATAAGTTTCAAAGCAGCTGATTGCAATGAATAAGAATTTTAGTAATTAGATTTTTCAGTTTTGACTATGTGCTTCGGGATGCACAAACCTACCACAATTTTGAAACCCCAGACCAACGGAGTCGCTAATAAGATATATCAAGTAACCTATGTTGCCTGGATTGAAGTCCATGAAGGAACATTCGCAATATCGATTAACATCAGATTTCAAGTTGACAGGAATACCAGAGAATCACCGAGGTTGTGAGTGTAGTGCTTTGGGATGCCAGATGTGTTGAAGTTTCTGTAAAAAGCTTCAACATCAGCCATCATCTCATTTGATGATGGAAGCGATACACGACCGGATGAAACATCAGCTATCCACTTGCTCTGGAGTTCACACAATGGGAAAGGCACAACCTGTTATCAAAAAACCCAGAGATTATTTCACCATCCAAATATGATCAACTTAAAATCCCATGAAAACTTGAGTAAACAACACAAGGAAGAGTGAAACCTTCCATGGCAACCCAACAAACGAAAGCGATGGGGCTAAGAGAGGTGGGAAAACGTATTTACCCAAAAAAAAAAGGTGGGAAAACGTGCTTGTACAATGGCCCCACACGGTTGTCATCCACAGTCACAGCGCCATTCGTATCAAGAAAAGGAAAAGTATACTTGTACCTACAAAAAGAAGGAAGACACGTATCATTTACATAAATCTCCAACCAATTCTTCCGATTTAACTTCGACGACTTCCATGTTGGAAATTCTTGGCCGTGTTTTGATTACGTGTTTGTGGTGGGATATATCAACGGAGAGGTACATTATGGGCAAGCCAAAGATATAGCATTCTTTTCCTTTATCTTGTTTTTGCCCTCAATGAACTCCCTCCAGAATGATAAAAAAAAAAAAAACTCCCTCCAGAAATCCACCATCCAAATGCGGTCCTAACATGCTTCAGTGTAAACTGAAGTGAGGCCTAAATAGTTGGACACACACCCTGTGCAGTGTAGAATAACATCAGCACACACTGCACTGCCATCTCGGAATACCACAATACCATCTCCATGGGCACTTTCTATCTGCAACATTTTGGTGAAAATCAGCATTTCGGGTTAACCAGCCTCGACCACCATGTTAAAAAGTTCCTTTCACAGACTTGCTTTAAGTTCATACGATTGTGTTTATAAAACCCATAAATTCTAATGAGTGAATACTGCTATTACCATGGAATGAAGCCACATGTTATCGTGTCCAGGCAACTTTCCGATAGGTCCATATGTAACCGATCTAGAAGCTACGTGGACTTCTTTCGCAACTCCAGCAATGTCTCTACAGATATCAACAGCACTTGCAGAACTCCCAATCAGAATTACTACCTGAGTGTAGCATGAGGGGACAGTTAAGCACTCGATATCAAAGAAAGAACATGATACAAACAGAAAACAGTGACAGGTTTTATGACGAGGAGGCCCTCGTTTATCCACATACGAATTTTTCCGTGTTAGGTTCATCAAAATTTCCATCCTTCGTTTCCACAGCTTACAGCCAATTCAAGTCTACTTACATAGAGACAAAGTTTGCCCACATCAGTGTTTAATTTCACTTTTTCACATTCAGATGAGTTCCTGATGCACTATAGATGCACGGCTAGCACCAAACGACCTGATCTAACTTACTTTCATCCACAACAAGCTATGTACGGGTATGCCAAAGAAACTAGTCTTTAGTGTAGGAATCAGATTTGCAAAATAGATTGGAACTTGATTTTGGCATCTAAGGGAAAAAGAGATTTACTTCAGCATGCAAATTACAACTCATTGTGTCGGAATGCTATATTAGCTAGAAGGCCTCATATAAAATGTCACCCACTTCCCCAAGTGGATCAAATTCTCAAAGAAGCCCATATTTCATGAGAAACAATTATGGACACTTGAAGAATAACAATATGGCCCCTTCCTTACGCTCCCAAAACCTAGGTAGTGTCTTCACACTTAACTAGCCACATTTTTATTAATAAGTTTATATTTTCACCCTAAATCTTTAAAGCCAACAAATCACAATCTTGCATACATTAGAATATTTCATTTAGCTCACAGAATTGGAATGTAATTAAGTCTAACGACTCTGACCTCCAAAGTTCAAACCATTAAGCTGAAGAGACGGGAATAAAAAATCTACATAACAATATAACCATACATGGTGAGGCGGCCTAGTAAACAATTAAACTTTAATAACAATGGAATTGGCTCCTTGTGGACTTTCCTATACCGCTTTGTGCAAGACAATATCAAGCCTACGTGGACAAAACCATTTTCCACCCAGAGATGTTTATGCAATATTCTTGGGTTCGTTACAGGAATTACCAGACCTGTTATAATCAAATATGTCACTATACTAAACCATGCAATGCAGAACTATTGAAATATAAGATGAAAGTGAAGCTTGAGACATACTTGACCTTGAAAGGGCTCGGGAATGCGGTAATTGTGGCTATGGATTTGAAGTCCTGGCCATGTCTCAATACCTATAATGGATAACAGAATGTTCAGAACGACAAACATTACCAACCAGCGTTAAGAATAGGCACTTCAAATATGATTTCAAAAGCCCATGACCACTATGGTCGATTGCCATTACGTATTGTTACCAATACAACTGATAACGTTGAATACTCCCTACCCCGCAGCCTCTACCGTCGCGTGTCCTGATCCTGTTATTTAAAACCTTTGCTTCCAACACAAAACAAGATTATTTTGCTCCTAGAACTTGATAAAACTGGTACAACCCCAGTACCCAAAACATTATTGTTTCTTAGCCAAGCAATCTTAAACTCATTCAACCAATCTGAATCTCAAATCAAAGTACAACTTTGCAACATGCCCAGAAGGGTTATACGAATGTTTGAAATACAGATCTTCCCTTTAAAGTGTAAAATGTTTTGAACCGCCAAAAAAAAAAAGTGACACAAATTCACGAGAAACTTAATTCACTTAAAAAAACAAACTTAAGTTTCATAGCATCAAGTGACAATCAAGGATTCAAGCCATGAATTATAGCTTCCGACCAACAACATTGTCCTCCTTCAAAAACTCTGCTATAGTGGTATCAGCTTGGCATTTTAAAAAATCAGTACAAACCGTTAACCAAAACATCATCCGTTTTTAACAAGGCAACCTCAAACACAAGTAAGTAGTAACCAAATTCTGAATCACAAATCGCACTACATTTCCACAAAACGCGATTCATATATTGAGTAGAATAAGGCTTCTCTGCAGTCTGTGATCGGATTGCAGAGAGCAGTCTCTCTGTGATTTTAGCCGTCCAAATTTGTTGTTGATGGTTAGACTTTATTGAAAATTTCCTGTAGGGATAATAGTTACTTCCCCGAAGACTATTTTATAATCTTAACCATTAATTGTCAAAATGGACACCTCTTCACAGTCCAATTGCAGAAAAGTTGGGTCCTATGGAATAATCAAAGAATTACCCGGAATTTCAGCGATTCGGGGCTCCGTATAATGCCCATTACACACAACAACGGCATCATACACTTCATCCAAATCCCCCCTCACACTCATTCTCGACCGTATCTTCCACTTCCCTCCCTCCAACCACACACGCCTCACCTCCGCACCCAACCTTACCAATTCACCGAGTCCAAACTCAGTCTCAAAATTATTCAAATACTCCAACACCTCCACGTGACCCGAGAACCTCCTCGGGTCCCTCTGGACCACAAACGGGTAGTCCCGAAAACCCATTACCTCTCGGGGCAAGTTAGTCCGGAGAGAAGCGTAGAGGCTGCTGTGGATCACAACCCGGGTGGGGTCGAGCCCGAGCGGGTAGGATTCTGTGGACGGGTTGTAGACCCATGTGCCTCCGACCTTGATTTCTCGCTCGAAGACAACCACCTTGTGGCCCTCTCGCCGGAGCTCACGGGCAGCAACCAGGCCGGCTGCGCCAGCGCCTATGACGGCGACATTCTGGGGGGTCAATGGAGGAAATGGAGAGAAATTGAGGTTGTGTTTGGGTATCGTTGGATTGGTCATGATGTTGTTTTCGGCGAGGAAGAGGAGAGCAATTTTGATTTGGCCGCCGTTTTGATAGACAAAATTGAGAGTGTCCCGTCGTTTTCGGGCTGCGGTTTGGGTTCGCGACAATTCATGAACGATGTCGGACAGTTCAGGAAAGATGTATCGATTGATATCTTTGAAATGGAAAAAATGTAATTCGTGAAAATAAAATGCATTAATATTCGTAAAAATGTTAACCCAACATTTAATGCTACACCTCACCCATTGATTTCAATGACTGAATTAAACTTATACTCTCTCTCCGCTTTTTCTCCTCACGTGTAATCTTCTCCCCCTCCCTCAGCAGGAATTGTAGAAGGGAAATTGGAGAATTTAAAACTCCAAATTGGCCGCCTGGTACCCATTCGGTAACCAAAAAATTTTCCGAAGTTGGCTTGAAGGCAACTTCTTAGGTTCTTGAATATGCATCGGAGTTGCTTCCGTTATTGCCCATTGAACGGTTTTTGCCGCTGGTTTTCTATGTTGAAAAAATCAAATCCCTACACTTTAATTAGACGGATTACCTGTAAACTAGTACTCCCTCCGTCATATTTTAAGTGACCCCTTTGAAAAACGTGTATTTTTGTAGACGTTAAAAAATATACTTCCCTAGATTGTTTTTAATTTTTTTTTTTGTGCATCAAATTAAAATGGTCAATGAGCACTTTAATTTGGTATAAAACACATTAAAAAATTATATATAGAAATGTATTTTGTAATGGTTCAAAATTGCACGTATTCCTATAGTGGCCACTTAAAATGGGACGGAGGGAGTAAAAACCCCAATTTCCTCTCCCTTCACCCCATCTATCAGAACTTTTTTTTTTTTAACTGATATCAGAACTTCAGAAGAACTAATTTAATTCAAAGTTCTTTTCCATAGAGGGAGACGGGAATTGGGGTTGAAGTATTTAAGGGCATCTCTAGTGCACTACTTAAAAGAGTACTCCAAAGTGTCCTACCTAGCTAATTAAGATAAACTCAAAAAATGCTTTGTATTATACAAAATTGATTCCCTAAAATATTTGGTGGCACCTCTCACTCCCTAAAGTGTCCCAAGTCACTACCTAAATTTGGAAAAAAGACTTAGAGAGAGAGAGAGAGAGAGAGACTTTAAAGGGGGAGAGAGAGAAATCGAGAGGAAAGACTAAAATATAATGAACATATATAGGTAATCCATTCAAGTGCATTCCTTTTTAGCTAGTTAACTAAGTTGTTACTATATAAAATAGAGCCCCACATGTGCTTTGGTGTACACTTTAGCAAACAATTTTTAGGTAGTGCACTAGCATACTTCATATGTAAAAACGATGTGAGGATGGAAAGGGAGACAAGGAATTATGGTGGATTGTTGGCATAGGATAAGAGCATCTCCAATACTACTAGGCACTTTAACTAGCCAAAAGTACAAAATATGACATATTTCTACTTTGCCTAGGCACTTTTTCACCTATGGTTCCAACACCACTCTCTACCTTTAGGGCAAAAATAAAGGGAAATGAAAGAAAGTAAAGGAGAAAAGAGGGGAAAGTAGAGTAGAGAGGCAAATGCCTTGCTACTAGTAGCAAGCCAAAATAAACAAAGCTAGAGTAGATAGCCAAGTAGCAAGTCTATTGGAACATGATTTTTTGGTTTGGCTAGGCATAATAGCCAATAAGGTACAAGTAGCAAGCCTCCTACAGACACTCTAAGAGAGAGAGAGAGAGAGAGAGAGAGAGGAGATAGAGGGAAGAGAAAGTACAAGTTTTAATCTTAGCCATTGAAACCAATGACTGAGATGAAGTGTCAAATTGTGTTAAAACTTGTGTTCCCAGAACCGGCCCTATATTAATTCATGAAAATGTATTATTCGTTAGATGTGTATTAAAATCTAAACTCATTTGTATCAACACCTTGCCACGGTACAGACTTGGGGTCGATTCCTGGCTGGTGCAACTCTATTTTTTCCCCATTATTTTGATTGATTTTCTGGCTCTTTGGTTCTCAAACCCACAAATGATTTCGTAATGATACACTGTGTCGACAAATACACAATCATATTTTTCGATTTAGAGTTTATTCAAACTGCATTTTATGAATGGCAATTTACAATATGCTAAAGAGCGAGCGCGCACGCACGCACACAAACACACAAAAGATGACATGGTTAACACTGTGAAAAAACGTGTGTAATAGCTTCAGAAATTTTTATCAGGTTGGTCGTTAAGTATACGTTGTATAATTTTGTGATACCCACCACCGAATACCCGTACCCACCCCGGTTTCCAAGTGTATATATATATATATATATATATATATATATATATATATATATATATATATATATATATATATATATATATATATATATATATATAGGATAAACTTCCAATAAGGGTCCCTTATTGAAGTTAAAATGCGGACCTCACCTTTCCGAGCCAAATTTTGACGATCCGAACCGTTCAATGTTTTTAAAATGCATTTTTAAGGGCCTCCGCGAGGATTCGTCCAAAAAAAAATACCCGGAAGGGCTTCATCCGATCAGTTTTGATTAAAAACGTTATATACATTGAACGGTTCGGATCGTCAAAATTTGGTCCGAAACACAAAAAAGGCTAGGTCCGCATGGTATTTTTCAATAAGGGACCCTTATTGGAAGCTTATCCTATATGGATATATATATATATTTTTATGAATGTATGTATATATGCGGGCATATAGTAGTGTGTGTGTGTATATATAAGTATGCATAAATGTATAATTTGTGTATATTGTTACGAATTAAAACTGTATATGCTAAGTGTTAAAAAAAAGTTTTACGATGGTGGTAGTTAAAATTTTATATATCTTGACAGACTATTATTTCTTTGTGACATTTTATTCTATTTTGTTTTAAATGGTTGTTTTTGTTATTATAGGACACATAAATTAGATCTTGTCGGTTTTGTTTTTTGTTTTTTTTAACAAGTTTGGATATGAATTTACCCGAATATACCCGATCCCCAATGGGAGATGGGTATGGTGGATTACTCACTATCCCTTTTGGGTATGGAGGTGGGGATGGGGATGATATTCCCAATTGAAGATCGGGAATAGAATAGGGTCTCCCGATCCATACCCTACCCATTGCCATCCCTACTACCCAAGGGCAAGGGCGGAGCCAGAACTTAGTGTCAATGGGATCAAATTCTTAAAGCATAATAATTGAAAAAAAAAAAACCAATGCGAAATAGAAAGGAGTTAATATAGATATCTATTTTAGTATCGTATAATTTCATTTCCAATTGATCCCCTAAAAGATACACTGAAATGCCAAAGAAAAGTAGCCAATTAGATACAACATATAACCGCGTCCACAACTAACCACAAAAAACTACCCTTGACTTGGTGTGGTAAGGCCATCCGTAATGGTGGAGTTAAATGTGTTATTTGTGTAAGAATTAGCTCAATTAGTAATAGTTAATGTTTTGTGTGTGCACAATAGTGTGGTTAAGTTGTAGCTAAGGTGTGTCAGGGGTCAGAAAAAGTTTGGGCAAGAGTTAACAGCAACAACAGCAGTAGATACATTGAAGTGGGGCCAACAACTGAAAAGGAGGAGAGGGACATGGTAGGAGAGGGTGGGAGAAAACGAGGAGAGAGGAAGGGGCTTGGGTGGGAGAAAAGCACGAGAGAGAAAGGGAGAGAAGGGATGAGGAGAGAGAAATGAGACCCACTTTTTACATTTTGACAACACTTTAACAACACGATTTAATACGCATTAACTTAACAACACATTTTGTCAGAACACACAAATATGAGAACACACAAATGGGACCCACTTTTTACACTTTTGGGTCATATAACACCACATTCTTAACTCCACCACTGGAGATGGCCTTAGGAGGGCAAGTAGTTGGGCAAAAAAATACCATATCCAAGGGGCAAAAATACAAAATTCTAAATCCTATTAAAGTATCGCACCTTAGTCAAGTGACCTTGCTTGACCCCTCCCTCCTCCCCTACCCAAAGGGAAGGGTAGCGCTGCGAGTGTCTCCCTACAACAATTAGTGCTGTATGAGGATTAGATCTCTGGTTATTGAGAGAGGTTTCCATTTCCTTTTGAAAAGCACTTGAAGTCTTCGTGCGCTTGAGCAACCAAGTCCTCATCATCCCATTCATCGCGGTATGTTTCCGGCCGCACCTCCATGTTCTTGATAGCCGCGGAATACATTTCCTTTCTCCATTCTTCGGATGGTGGATACCCACATTCGGAAGCAAGCCAGTCATTGTATTCAAACTGGAAAAGAGACCATTTTAACAAATTAATTTTCATGTTCTGAACTCATTACAAAAAGCTAGATCGCTGTGCAGGGAATTAAATGATTCAGGAAAAAAGTATTTTAGGGCAGGGAAAGTAGTAAGCCAATAAAAAACCGACAACATTACAGTTGAAACATGAAAAGTACTAATGAAAAAAATTAGCTTAGGATGGTTGAACTGCCACAAGAGAGGTGAAAGTCCAAAAAAGTGCAGCAAAAAAGGGGCTTATTGCAACCCATAAAAAAGAAAGAGATCAACAAATGTATCAACAGAATTTGAAGCGTAGAAGGGGAATAGCAGTATTTTAGAGGTTTGTTCATCTTATTATTTTCAGGTTCATTCAGCTATTTTTAAACTTCTGTTTATACAATAAACAGCTTCTAAGCTAATAAGCTTAGCCTATAGCGTATTTCCAGTATAGCATAAAGTATCGGGTTTGATCCATAATACATATATCAAATGAAGCAGAATTGTCCCATCTACAGAGATTGATTCCATCCACCTTACTTTGCAAAACATAAGTTTCAAAGCAACTGATTGCAATGAAACAGATTTTTAGAAATTAGAATTTCAGGTTTTTGACTATGTACTTCGGGATGCACAAACCTACCACAATTTTGAAACCCTAGAACAACGGAGTCGGGATATATTAACCTATGTTGCCTGGATTGGAAGTCCATGTGGCAACATTTGCAATGTTGATTAACATTAAGATTTCAAGTTGACAGGAGTACCTGAGAATCACCGATATAGTGAGTGTAGTGCTTTGGGATACCAGATGCATCCAAGGTTCTGTAAAAAGCTTCAACATCAGCCATCATCTCATCTGATGATGGAAGCAATACACGACCGGATAAAACACCAGCTATCCACTTGCTCTGGATTTCACACAATGCGAAAGGCACAACCTGTTACCAAAAAATCCAGAGATTATTTCACCATCCAAATATGCTCAACTTAAAAATAACATGAAAACCTGTCTAAACAACACGAGGAAGAATGAAACCTTCCGTGGCAACCCAACAAACGAGAGCAATGGGGCTAAGAGAGGCGGAAAAACGTGCTTGTACAATGGCCCCACACGGTTGTCATCCACAGTCACAATGCCATTCGTATCAAGAAAAGGAAAATTGTACTTGTACCTACAAAAAGAATGAAAACATAC
Source organism: Vaccinium darrowii (assembly GCA_020921065.1). Taxonomy (NCBI): domain Eukaryota; kingdom Viridiplantae; phylum Streptophyta; class Magnoliopsida; order Ericales; family Ericaceae; genus Vaccinium; species Vaccinium darrowii. The sequence continues at coordinate 17,495,722 of CM037162.1, forward strand.
ATAAATCCCCACCAAACTTCTTCCAATTTAAGTTCGATGACGTCCATGTTGGAAATTCTAGGCTATGTTTTGATTACTCGTTTGTGGTGGGACATATCAACGGAGAGGTACATGATGAGCAAGCCAAAGATATAACATTCTTTTCCTTTATCTTGTTATTTCCCTCAATGAAATCCCTCTAGGATGATTATAAAAAAAATCCCTCCAGAAATCTGCCATCCAAATGCAGTCCTAACATGCTTCAGTGTAAACCAAAGTGAGGCCAAAATAGTTGGACACACACCCTGTGCAGTGTAGAATAACATCAGCACACACTGCACTGCCATCTCGGAATACCACGATACCATCTCCATGGGCACTTTCTATCTGCAACATTTTGGTGAGAATCAGCATTTCGGTTAAGCCAGTCAGGACCACCATGTTAAAAAGTTCCCTTCACGGGCTAATCAACATTTTGGGTTAGTCAGTCAGGATCACCATGTTAAAAAACTCCCTTCACAGACTTGCTTTAAGTTGATACAATTGTGTTTATAAAACCCAGAAATTCTAATGAGAGAATACTGCTTTTACCATGGAATGAAGCCACATGTTATTGTGTCCAGGCAACTTTCCGATAGTTCCAACTGTAACCGATCTAGAAGCTATGTGGACTTCTTTCGCAACTCCAGCAATGTCTCTACAGATATCAACAGCACTTGCAGAACTCCCAATCAGAATTACTACCTGAGAGTAGCATGAGGGGACAGTTAAGCACTTGATATCAAAGCAAGAACATGATACGAAATTACTAACAGAAAACAGTGACAGGTTTAATGACCAGGAGGATCTCGTTTATCCACATATGAATTACTTAGCTTCATCAAATTTTCCATCGTTTGTTTCCACAACTTGCAGCCAATTCAAGTCTACTTACATAGAGACAAAGTCTGCCCACATCAGAGTTTAATTTCACTTTTTCAAATTCAGATGAGTTCCTGATGCACTATAGAAGCACGGATAGCACCAAATGACCTGATCTAACTTACTTTCATCCACATCAAGCTAAGTATGGGTATGCCAAAGAAACTAGTCTTTAGAGTAGGAATTGGATTTGCAAAATAGATTGAAACTTGATTTTGGCATCTAAGGGAAAAGGAGAATTAGTTTTATCATGCAAATTACAACTCATTGTTGGACTGCTATATTTCAAGGCCTCATATAAAATGTCCCCTTCTTTCCCCATTGGATCAAATTCTCAAAGAAGCCCATATTTCATGACAAACAATGATAGACACTTGAAGAATAACAATATGGTCCTCTCCATATGGTCCCAAAACCAAGCTAGTGTCTTCACTCTTCACACTTAACTGTCCCCCTTTTTTATTGATAAATTGTTTATCTTTTCACCCTAAAAAGTAAAAATAGACAAATCATAATCGTGCATACATTGGATAGTTCGTTTAACTCACACAATTGGAATATAATTGAGTCTGATGACTCTGACCTCCAAAGTTCAAACCATTAAGCTGATGAGACAGGAATAAAAAGTCTACGTAAAAAAATAAAGATGCTTGGTGAGGTGGCCTAGTAGACACCAAAACTTTAATAACAGTGGATTGGCCCCTCGTGGACTTCACTATACTGCTATGTGCACGACAATATCAAGCCTAAGTGGGCAAAACCATTATCCACCCAGAGATGTTTATGCAATATTCTTGGATTCGTTACAGAAATTACGAGACCTGTTATAATCAAATATGACACTATAATAAATCATGCAATGCAGAACTATTGAAGTATAAGACGAAAGTGAAGCTTGAGACATACTTGACCCTGAAAGGGCTCAGGACTGCGGTAATTGTGGCTATGGATTTGAAGTCCTGGCCATGTCTCAATACCTGCAATGGATAACAGAATGTTCAGAATGACAATCGTTACCAACCAGCTTTAAGAATAGGCACTTCAAATATGATTTTAAAAGTTCGCAACCACTATGGTAGATTGCCATTACGTATCGTCCCCAATACAACCGATACAGTTGGATACTTCCTACCCCGCAACCTCTACCATTGTGTGTCCTGATCCTGTTATTTAAAACATTTGCTTCCAACACAAAACAAGATCATTTTGCTCCTCAAATTCGATAAAACTGGTATTACCCCAGTTCCCAAAAGATTATTGTTTCTTAGCCAAGCAATCTTAAACTCATTTAACCAATCTGTATCTCAAACCAAAGTACAACTTTGCAACATGCCCAGAAAGGTTTACGAATGTTAGAAGTACAGAAGATTTTCCCTTTAAAGTATAAACAATTTTTTTTGGACCACCAAAAAAAGTGTCAAACAAATTCACGAGAAACTTAATTCACTTATGAAAACAAATTTAAATTTCATAGCATCAACTGACAATCAAGGATTCAAGCTATGAATTATAGCTTCCGACCAACAACATTGTCCTCCTTCAAAAACTCTGGCATAGTGGTATTAGCATGGCATTCTATTAAATCAGTATAAACCCATTAACTAAAACATCATCCATTTTTAACAAGGCAACCTTAAACCCAAGTAAGTAGTAACAAAATTCCGAATCACAAATCAAACTACATTTCCACAAAAAGCGATACATATAATAAGGCTTCTCTGCAGTCTGTGATTGGATTGCAGAGAGATTTTAGCCGTCCTATTGTGTTTTTGATGGTCAGAGAAGTATCGAAAATTTCCTCCAGGGATAGTTTCTTCCCGAAAGATTATTTTATAATCTCAACCAATAATTTCCAAGATGGAAAACTGTGAAACTATAGAGGCGCCTCCGCAGTAAATGTTGGGTCCTATTGAATAATCAAAGAATTACCCGGAATTTCAGCGATTCGGGGCTCCGTATAATGCCCATTACACACAACCACAGCATCATACACTTCATCCAACTCTTCCCCCACCCTCATTCTCGACCGTATCTTCCACTTCCCTCCCTCCAACCTCGCACGCCTCACCTCCGCACCCAACCTTACCAGCTCAATGAGTCCAAAATCAGTCTCAAAATTATTCAAATACTCCAACACCTCCACGTGACCCGGGAACCTCCTCGGGTCCCTCTGAGCCCCGTTCTTGGCCACAAACGGGTAGTCCCGAAAACCCATTACCTCTCGGGGCAAGTTAGTCCGGAGAGAAGCGTAGAGGCTGCTGTGGATCACAACCCTGGTGGGGTCGAGCCCGAGCGGGTCGGATTCTGTGGAAGGGTTGTAGACCCACGTGCCTCCCACCTTGTTTTCTCGCTCGAAGACAACCACCTTGTGGTCCTCTCGCCGGAGCTCACGGGCAGCAACTAGGCCGGCTGCGCCAGCACCTATGACGGCGACGTTCTGGGGGATCAATGGAAGAATTGGAGAGAAATTGAGTTTGGGTATCGTTGGATTGGTCATCATGTTTTCCACGAAGAAAGGGAGAGCAATTTGGAGTTTGGCCACCGTTTTGATAAAGATAACTGAGAGTGCTCGTCTCTTTCAGGTTGGGCGAAGTCCCATCTCCGTAATAAAAAATGTGTCATATTTTTGTGTTATTGCGATAAAGTGTATTGTCAAATTAACAGGTATGGAAAATGATATGGGCATTGCAGTGGCGGTGCTAAAGCAATCGGTATGGAAAATGACATGGACTGGACGATCTTGCTTTCCCTCCCTTTCTCTCTCCTGCCTTCTCTCCTCCCTCTTGCTTTTTTGTTTTGGAAAAATTTCAGCAAAACAACCCATGAACTTTATACTCAATGTCTTAAAATTTCTTGAACTTAACTAAACTTTAATTTCACCCCCAAACTTTCACTCCGTTAATCAAAAGCCCAGGAATGATCTGAATAGATCTTTTACATCATCACAGTCATTTTTTGGGCACGAAATAAACCTCCTACCTTGGTTCCTACAGTCCAAGACGTCTGAAGCAGTTTCTAGATTCCGCAAATGGTGCACAACAGGTCATCGTATTTTGGCGAAGATTGAGTGGTGTTGTAGCTACCATGCATGGTGGATATGAGACTGATTGATGGAAGAGAGAAACAGAAATGAGGTGCCATAAATTTAGGTTAACGTGGGGGGACAGAAAGAGAGAGAGAGAGAGAGAGGACTGGTATATATAATGTGTCAAGAAATGTAGAAATGGAGGGAAGTTAATAGGGTTACAATATTTTCCCTCCAAAACTTAATGATTCATCAGACATGTCATCTTATTCTTTTACGGAGTGAAAGTTTAGGGGTGAAATTGAAGTTTAGTTAAGTTCAGGGGGTTTTGAGACATTGAGTGTAAAGTTCAGGGTTTTTTTTTGAAATTTTCCCTGACAATTAGACAGGTTAACGACCGTCCAAGTCCACATCAGCTATTTTCATTTCCCAGTTGACAGAAGTAGACCGGGGGGGGGGTGAATTGATTAACGGAGTAAAAGTTTAGGGGTGAAATTGAAGTTTAGTTAAGTTCAAGGGGTTTTAAGACATTGAGTGTAAAGTTCAGGAGGTTTTTTGAAAATTTTCCTTTTGTTTTTACTACTTTCTCTCCTCCCTCTTGCTTTTTATTGTTACCGTAAATGTTGCTCTTTGAGCAAATCCAATACTAGTTTCAAAATGGCTATAACTATTGTCATATTTTGGCACCAAAAAGTGATTTTTCGTGCTAAAATAGAACCAGGCTCAGTGGTTGGTTCTAAATAGAACCAAACAATTCCAAATTTAACTAATTTTCCCTCCACCTCACTTTTAATTACTTTTTCAACCCCGAATCAACTGTCTATGTTATTTTCAATCCCGTTGTGATCTAATTTTTTTAACCCCCGTTCCCAACTAATTTTTCAACCCCCATTCAACCTAATTTTTTTGATATTTGTTGGATCCACCATTCTCAACCACCGTTTTACCTAAATTTCGTATATTTTTTAATCCACCATTCTCAACCACCGTTCTACTTCAAATTTTGGATATTTTTCAATCTACCATTCTCAACCCCATTCTACGTAAAAAAAAAAATTACATATTTTGTCATCCACTGTTTTGATACTTGCTTCAAATCATTGATCGTCATTTGTTTTTTCGCAATATTTTGTCATTCACTGTTTTGATACTTGCTAAAAAGAGCCATTGATTATACCTTTGGGAACACCAATTGGTGTGAAGTTGGGTACACTGAATAATTTCCTCTTATCTCTTTCTTCCCTTTGTTCCAATTTGTTCCACAGAACACAAATTGGATAAAAAAAAATGGGGGGAAAGGGGATCTCACTTTCTCACTTTGTGAATCCAACACAAATCAATCTCTCTCTCTCTCTCTCTCTCTCTCTCTCTGTTTTTTGTCTGCGTATGAGATAATCAAGGGTTTTCAGTCAAGCCATCACCGTTGATCCATCACAGTGTTGTACAAGATTCTAGTGTTGATTTCAAAGTTGCTTATGGTAAGAGTAGATTCCGGCGAAATGGCAGCATAGAGTACGGTTCATGATTTCGGCCATTTTCCGACGCCAACAGCAGACTCTGGCAATTCTGCGGCCACTTTCCGGTATACTCCAGTTTAGATTGTGAAATGGCAGTTAAGATTTGGTGAGGTGACAGCCATCCTTGGTTCTAGGTTCTATATATAGAACCAACTATAGCTTTGTGCCATTTTAGAAACAGATTTGGCACTGCACAAGGTTCCAAATTTTTGCATTTGGTTCCATATTTTGAGTATAGAACTGAATATGACTCTTGCATTGGATTTGCTCTTAAGGGCATCTCCAGTTGTGGAGTTAAAAAGGTGGGGCCAGCTCTCATTTTTTTCCCTCTCTCCTCCCTACACGCACCCGTAAGCTTTTCTCTCTCCTCCCCCGAGGCAACATTGACACCTTTTTCTCTCTCTCCTCCTCATGTGTGAATACTTGTACTATTGTAGTTACTCCCTCCGTCCCATAAAGTTAGATCACTACGAAACTACGTGCAATTTTCAAGCTAAAAAATAACGTGCTTACGAAAATAATTTTTTAGTCAATATGGATCTTGCTTGATAGATCTCATCGAGAACTTTATACGGTGCAAAAAAAATTCAAAAATTATTTGGGTAAATACATTATTTTTTAATTTGAAAATTGCACGTAGTTTCATAGTGATCTAACTTTATGGGACGGAGGGAGTATAATCTAAGAGCATCCGCAATGCTGTACTCAAAAAGAAAAAATACTCAAATTTTGGCATTTGGATATTCAAAAAAGGCTCACAATGACATTTGGATAAATACTCTAAGTTATACACAAATTTTGGCACTTGAATACTCAAAACTACCAAAAAATTTCCCTTCTTTTGATTATGGACAAAAATGAACCATTGTAGAGCTTTATATTGCTAACTCTAGAAATCCATTAAATGAATACTCTAAAGGTGATGTGACAACATTGAAGTATTCACATTTGAGTATGTCATTGGTGATGCTCTAAGCCATCATTTCACCCCCTGACACTTAACTCCATCCTTAATTTCACTATTGAATTTGAGAGCAATTAAAATGAAAAATATAATTAACTGACCTAATTTTTTACCTTAACTCCATTATTGGAGATGCCCTTAGTTTCTGCACTAATTTTTTTCTCTCCCCTGCTACACTTTAACAATCTCAGTTACGCCATTGCAAAAAAAAAAAAAAAACCCTAACTAACTAACCTAATTTCTTACAAGTTTGTGCATTTAACTACATTACTGGAGATGGCCTAAGTCACCCTTTTTTTTTTAAGTGTTCGTTAGGACTTCTTTGGCAAAAAAATAATAAACTGGTTTTTTGGTTTATTCGTTGTCTTTTTTTTTTTTTAAAAGTGACATTTGTTAATTTTGCATCAAGTTTTCGTGGATTATTGATTTGTCTCGACGAGAGGAATCCAAAAAGTATACAATTATGGTCAAAACTATTTTTTTTTAATAAAGCTGAAAATAAACCAGTTTATTGGATTAATTTTGGCTTTATTAAAAAAAAAATTGACCATTATTTTATACCGTTTAAATTCCTCTTGTCAATAGATGCCCGAATGGGAATAGCATTTATAACACCCCAATTTTCGGAAGCATTAATTTAAATCATTTAATAAATGATTATTATAAATAAAAAGGATCTCATTAATTAAGCAGCAGAAATAACATAATTGTCTTAGTTCGATTACAACAATAACATAGTACTTTGTTGGGAAATTAGATTACAGTTTTCCAACACAAAAATAAGGGAGATTGACTCTACAGGTTAAGGTTGAGATCTTGATCCCGATGCTCCTCTTGAGCCTGATCCATTGGAAAACCTTCTGTTCCAAAATAAGCGTCGCCCTCGACACCTACACCTCTTGTTTGATTACAATCTGACATAATACGTCCGAGTCACGAAGCAACATCATGGCATAATACCAGGGTCACACGAAGTGTAACACCGTGAGCAATAAATCACTCAATAGCTACTCTAACCCCCAACCCTTACATAACATACAAGAACAACATATATGATTGAAAAGCAGTACGCAAAAGAGTAAACACATAACTGATTTCATTACTAGCCATTAACTTGCATTTTCATCTAAGTTTTCAACCTAGAGAACTTTCTTCCCAAATAACCACTAAGGACTATGACCAATTTGTGATTAAACTCCCCCCTTGCTTGCCCTGACTGGGAGCTCTGACAGAAGGCATAAGTTACGTACTTAATCCAACCGTCAACCGCCTCACAAGGATGAATTTCCCAGGGACTGACTGTACCACTGGGCTACGAGTGACAACTGTCAGCTCCTGTAGGTATATAGCCGTAACTCGGTCTATAATACATCCACCCTTTTAACGCCTCAAAATTCAAATGAAGTAATCACAGATTGTCATATCCTAGGGTTTCGAAATCCTGGCAGGCTGTCAAATAATCCTCCAAACCGAAATCACTTGGCTGTCTGCCATGCAACAAATCTCGGGGTGACTCCCCATAAATCAATTCATTTCCAATTTCCATTAACCTCAACGTCTACGTGAAATCTGCGTACGATCACCCAACCCGGGAACCTAAGTGTCCATTCTAACAATCAACAATTTCATGATAAGTGCGCACAACAGAGGTAGCAAAGCGATAACGATATTTTAAGGGTCACAAAGTCAAATAACACGATTCACAAGTTCAAAAGTCATCACAAACCAAAGTAATTGAAAACAAGGGGTCTTAACGTAATTAAATAAAGTATAGGGTCATAAATGTAATTTATAGAAATAAGGGGTCGCCCTCGAAATTTTAAGTAAGTATAAGGGTAACAAAAGTAATTTCACGGTTCTAGGGTCCTTCGCAAAATTTTTACTAACTTAGGGGGCCTTTTGTAAATAAAATTTTATACAATGGTAAAATTGTAATTTTGCCACAACGAAGGGTAAACACGTAAAAAGCCTTATTAAAACCCACGTGATAATATAAGAAATGTATACCATTTTCTAAAATCTTGATACTTGCAATAATAATAATCGACATGTCTAATAAATAAACAAGTAAGTTGCAAAAATGGTCAAGAGATAATCACGGGCACATTTCCTAGTCTGGTCATGTACTTGGTAATTAAATTAGATCATGTTTAATCTAATGTGATACAAAATTTTACAATACAAGGTTAAAATATAAAGTAACAAAAATCTGCGATTAAAATGTTAAAAATCTAAAGTTTAGGGACCCAACAATAATAAATCTAAAGTTTAGGGGTCAAACTGTAATTAATAAAAAATTAGGCCCGGCGCAGTTGACCGTCCAAACTATTCACTTGATTACAAGTTGGTGGCTATACCGAGTGAGGTGATAGCCATGCGCTCCACCGATCGAAACGTCCGAGTTTTGTTTATACACAATGAAAATTTACAAATAATATATCAAAATGTTCGTTAGGACATGAAATACACTTCTATCACAGAAAAAGTTGGATTTGAAGTGGTTTGGACATGACCCAGTAGCTCGGAATGTCAAAAACGCATATACACTGCTTCCCGACGATCGAAACGCTTGGGTTTTATTTCTACTTAACGAAAATCAACGTATTATATATCAAAACGTTCGTTATGAAATGAACTACAACTCTATCATGGAAAAAGTTGGGTTTGGATTGTTTTGGACGGGACCCAGCAGCTTAGAAGGTCAAAAACGAATTTACACTACCTTGCAACTAGCGAATTGCTCAGGTTTAACTACATTTTACATAAACAAACACAAAAAAAATATGTACTTGTTCCCACTCTTAATCACAACCATATTGGAATTAAAACATGATAGTACACAATGAAACATCTCAACAAACATATCATATACTTGATAACTTGGTCTGATAATTTCCAGCAAACATAATTTGGCTCCACGTGTTTTGCAAACCTAACACATTTCTACGGTTTGATAAATTTGGTCCCACGTGTTTTGCAATTTGAAGGCCACAATAAGGTACACATGTTACTGAGCCAAGGTTAACAATATGCATGCCACCAGTTGTTGAACAAATCTGATTTTTCTCCTATACACTCTCCAACGTTATAGCCGTGTGAAACAATAATAAAACTGGGTTCGGTTTTGATGAACGAGTGCTTTTCTTTTCATTTTTTAACCATAGAAATAACTCATAAACACCATAATATATTTAGGAAAGGTAGAGAAAAGTTATACTACCTCTCCTCCGACGTCTAAGCGTAAAAATGGGATTTTTGGCAAAAATACGTGAACGGGAAAGACAACCAGAAGAGAAGGCCACGGGGTGGCGTTGAGGTGAACGGTTGGAGCTTGGTGGCGTATGAGAAGGAGATTTGGAGTGTTTTGAGGGTGCTTGAAGTACAAGAGAAGATTTGTGACTATGGGAATGTGTATACTAAGACCCAACTTTCTCTCTCTCTCCTAAAAACGCCATTGATGCTCCAAGTGTTTCTTCCCTTTTGAGTTTACTCTGAGTGGGTTTAAAGGGCAGAGGTGAGAGTGAGAGTTGTGGTGAATATTTCGGACGAGAGAAGGGAACAGAAATAGAGGATTGATTTTTGGTATAATCCAATGGATTAGGGGGGTGTTTAAGGGTCTAGTTGTTAATGGTAACTGACCATGGTGGTTGTCTAAACCCCATTGGCTGATTTTAAATGTGTGTCAAAAATAGCCATACATAGAACGACATGGGAGGAGATGTTGATGGACATAAAAGTGAAAGGTGAATTAGACCATAAATCGGTTAGGAAGCAACTCGGTTAATGAGGAACTAAATTGAATTTGGAACTAGATGGATTGTGTAATAGATGGGTAACTGTACCTACATCCATATTTGGGTTCACGGCCGGGAGGGCTAGGTAGTTAAGAAGAAGTGCGCACAAGACACCCACTCATGCACTCACACGTTTGAACGCGTAGAAATTTTACAAGAGTGTATAAAAGCCAAAATAAAAAAAAATGTCCTAATTTCATGAAATTAATTTTATAAATAGAAATGCTATTTTAAAAAAAATCCGGACCATTGCAGCATTAATCATACGCATTGTTCTTATTCCTAAAGTCAAATGCCCTTTGTCTATGGGGCAGTTGCGTCCCATTAGCCTCTGCAATTCAGTTTATAAAGTGCTTTTGACGGTTTTTGTTGATCATTTGCAATGTTTCCTGTCTAGTATTGTTAGTGATAGCCAATGTTCATTTGTGGATGGGTGAATGATTTCAGATAATACTATTCTGGCTCAAGAGGCCATGCACTATATGGAAAATTGTCGGTATAGGAGTAATCAATCAATGGCTCTGAAGTTGGATATGAGTAAAGCCTATGACCATGTGGAATGGGTTTCTTTTTTCTTTCTGTTCTTTTTTTTTTTGAGATTATTATGCTCAAAATGGGTTTCACGCAGGCATGGATTGGGTGGATCATGGGGTGCATTTCAACGGTGAGTTATTCATTATTGTTTAATGGGTTGCATCAAGGCGACCCATTGTCGCCCTATTTATTTTTGCTATGTGCGGAGGCTTTGTTGGAGATGTTACGCGCAACTGAAGCTAGGAATGCCATTCATGGGCTTCGTATTTGCAGGGTAGCCCTTCTGTTAATCATTTATTATTTGCTGATGATACATTAGTGTTCTGTAAAGCCAAAATGAGTGAGCTGTAAGCTATTGGTGCTATCCTTAATGATTACCGGACCAGAGAGCGTTGGGACAGCTTATCAACTACCAGAAATCATCAATGTTTTATAGCACGAACATGGGAGCTGAATTAAGGATGGAGCTGAACGGTATTCTATTTCTATCTATCCCTATTCGAGCAGATTTGGGGCTTCCAGCTGAGTTGGGTAAATCTAAGACGGCTTTGTTTTCCTATATCAAAGAAAGAGTATCACAAACATTGGCTGGTTGGAAGGAGAAGCATATCACGCAAGTTGGAAAGGAAGTCTTGCTCAAGTCTGCGGCACTGGCTCTGCAATGACGTGTTTTAAGTTGCCGGAAGGATTGTGCCACCAGATTGAGGCAGCCATGGCTAGCCTCTGGAGGGGTCAAAAGAGCAACGAGCAGAAAATTCATTGGATGAAATGGAGGAGGCTGTGCAAAGCTAAGTTCAAAAGAGGTTTGGGTTTTCGAGATCTGAGTGCTTATAATTTGGCCCTTTTAGCAAAACAAGGGTGGAGATTGATGGTTTCACCAAATTGCTTAATGGCAAGGATGGGTCTTTTATGGAGGTGCAATTGGGGAATAATCCATCGTGGGTTTGGTGGAGTATTTGGAAGGGAGGCAAGTTTTGGCTACAAGTTTACGATGGTCAGTTGGTAATGGAGAGGGACTGCATATATATTAATGATGATTCGTGGATGCTGATGCCAGGGGTGTTTAAACCACAACGAATTGTGTATGATCATTAAGAGTTTGTGATGGTCAAGCAACTTATTGATTAGCTTCATCGCAGGCCAACAAGCAGCACTTCAGCTCAACGCAAGGCATCTCAAAAAACAAATCGGGAAATAAAGAACTCAGTACGCCGCTGAATTAGCAACAGAGAGAGGATGTGGAGACGACACGAAATCTACAGTGCACATCTTTTGTAATTGCCTTCTTGTGAGGCGAGTTTGGCAGCTGTCGCCGCTTCATTTGGATATGGGGAGAATACAGGTAAATTCATTTACTACTTTGTGGGATACTTTGGTTATCTTTAATTGGGGTTACTTCTGCTGTGGTATATTTGGAAGGCTAGGAATGGTGCTATTTTTTAGCAGAAGCTTCTCCTTCTTTGGACAATTTGCAAATGGGCTATGGATTGCTTTCATGAATATGTATTAATCCCATGAGTGTTGCATCACCGACCTTAGGAGGGGGATGTGACTGGAAGATTGTGGCAATGGCCGCCGGAGGTTTGTCAAGATCAACGTGGATGGTGCATGGAAGAAGGAGGTTATGAAAGTGATAAGCATGGGGGACCATAGTGTCATTTCCAGTTTGTTTGGGGCTTAGCACTGTAATTTCACTGTATTTCTGTTGCACCTGTTTTTCTGTTACAGAATTGGTTTCGGTAGTTGTGCATAAAAAGGGAGGGGAGTTCAGAGAGAGGGGGTCGAGTATTGATTCTGTTCTTTCCCTATTCTGTTTCTCTCTCCAGACTCTCTTCTCATCACCATTCTTTTACTCTTGTAATCAACCTCACATCAATAATACAAGATCCATTCCATTTCCATTTTTCTTGTTCATTACTACTGTCTTTTGTTGGAATTACTTGAGGAAACTCTATCAAGTGGTATCAGAGCCACCTTTTCTCGGACCTGTGAAGAAACACAGAAAATCAAGAACATGGTGGAGACTCGATCACAGGAAATGAAGCGTGTAGAGGAATCCATTCGACGAAATGATGAATCCATTCGACGAAATGCAGAGACCACTGCGAAGCACACAGAAGCGTTGGAAGGAATCAATAATTCAATTGAAGGGCTCACCCAATTGATTACCACGTTGAATTCGAAATATGAGGGTTTGTCTGAAAAGGTAACGTCTTCTTTGTCTTCCCTAGTCCACCTGCAACCTCCAATCTTGAACAATCCCCATTTGAATCACAGAGTTTTTCAACCAAAATTGGATTTCCCTAAATTTTTTGGGGAAGAACCAGAGTCTTGGATCTATAAGTGTGAGAAGTTTTTTGAGTTAAATGCTGTCGATGATTCCCATAAATTACGGCTGGCTTCGTTACATTTAGAAGAGAAAGCAATGAATTGGTATAGATGGTACGAGAAATCACACACCCTTCGCACTTGGGCAGAATTTTCTAGGGTTTTGTTGCTCAGATTTGGAAGTAGTGCTTATGAAGACCCTATGGGACAGTTGACCAAATTGAAACAATGGAGTTCTGTGAAGTCTTACCAGGAAAAATTCGAGGAATTAGCAAACAAAACCAGTGGACTATCAGAAGAATTCTTTGTAAGTTGTTTCATAAGTGGCCTTAAGGAGGAGATTTCGGCCGGAGTCAAGATGTTCTCACCTAGAACTATTGCTCAAGCAATGGGCCTAGCACGACTACAAGAAGAAACCATTGAGGCAGTGACTAAGAGAACCAAAGTGGTACCAAAATTCACCCCCAATTCATTGACCCCACGATCACAGGATATAAGCCCCAAGATCCTTGAATTTGGCACTGTAGTCAGGAAACTAACTCAAAAGGACTTTGATGACAAAAGATCCAAAGGATTATGTTTTGGTTGCGACGAGAAATACTACAGGGGACATGTGTGCAAAAAGAAACAGTTGTTCATGATAGAAGCTGAAGAAGAAGATGAGGTGTTTGAAGAGGCCCAACAAGATCTGCTTTCTGAAACAGTACAGGAGGAGTTCCAAATCTCAGTCCATGCCTTGACAGGAATTCAGTCATATAGGACCATGAGGATTAAAGGGTATGTTAAGAAACATGTGATAGAAATATTGGTGGACTCTGGAAGTACCCATAATTTCTTAGATGCTACTTTTGCTAAGAAATTGGGAATTGTTACTCAAGCAACTAGTCCCCTATCAGTGATAGTGGCCGATGGCACTAAACTCACTAGTACAGCTTTGGTAAAGGATTTTAAATGGGCTATGCAGGGCACTGCTTTCAGCACTGAGGTAAGGTTGCTTCCCATGGGTGGTTGTGACATTGTATTAGGGGTGCAATGGTTGTCCACTTTGGGCCCAGTATTATGGGATTTTCAGAACCTACAGATGGAATTCACAGCCTTTGGAAGGCAACATGTGCTAAAAGGGGGAAATGCCACAGACGTGCAGCTAATAGATGTCAAGCAAATGGAGCACTTGCTCAAGAAAAAGTCTCATGGCATGGTGGCTCAGTTATGCAGCTTGCAAGCTGTGACAACACCTGAGGAGGCACTACCGTGGCTGCAGCTGAGCAGCTCTTACAGGATAGGGACACTACCCTCAAGCTTCTCAAGGAACATTTAGCCACTGCTCAACACAGAATGAAGCAAATTGCTGATCAGCACAGGACGGAGAGAGTGTTTGCTGTGGGGGATTGGGTTTATTTGCGGCTACAACCTTTCAGACAGGTCACGATTGCTTTCAGGAGAAATGCCAAGCTTGCTCCTAAGTTCTTTGGTCCCTATCAAATCTTACAAAAGGTGGGGCCTGTGGCCTATAGGCTTGACTTGCCACCCTCTTCTAAAATTCATCCGGTCTTTCATGTTTCCCTTTTGAAGAAGAAGCTGGGGTTTGGTATTGTGGCTCAGACCAGACTTCCTTTTAACTGCAGAGAGTGGCCAACTCCAGCTAGAGCCACTTGCTATTCTGGACAGGAAAATCATCAAGAAGAACAATAGGCCTTATTCCTTGGTCTTAGTCCAGTGGACTAACTTTATTCCTGAGGATGCTACCTGCGAAACTTGGTCTGATATTCACCAGCGATTTCCTCTTTTTCAACCTTGAGGACAAGGTTGGTTTCAAGGGGATGGTAATGATAAGCATGGGGGGACCATAGTGTCATTTCCAGTTTGTTTGGGGCATAGCACTGTAATTTCACTGTATTTCTGTTGCACCTGTTTTTCTGTTACAGAATTGGTTTCTGGTAGTTGTGCATAAAAAGGGAGGGGAGTTCAGAGAGAGGGGGTCGAGTATTGATTCTGTTCTTTCCCTATTCTGTTTCTCTCTCCAGACTCTCTTCTCATCACCATTCTTTTACTCTTGTAATCAACCTTACATCAATAATACAAGATCCATTCCATTTTCATTTTTCTTGTTCATTACTACTGTCTTTTGTTGGAATTACTTGAGGAAACTCTATCAGAAAGGGGGCCGGGTTTTGGTATTGTGATCAGAGACCCTTGTTGCTGCTATGGGGCCTGTCTTTCACTGTACTAGCCCATCTATTGCTGAAGCTTTGGCGATTCGCATGGGTATTATGCTCGGACTAGGGGCAATGGTGTTGGAGAGCGATCCCCAATTGGTTATCAATATGATCAATGATCAAATCTCTATTAGCCAGGAAATAGGGGTCTATTCACGATACCCAATTGGTTTTCAATGCTGTAATTTATTTTATTTTATTTTTTTGGCTCGTAGATCTTCGAACTCAGTAGCTCATGTTGGCTGGTAGAGGTTTAATTGATATGTTTTTGGATTGGCTCTCCACCGTCGCTTGGTCCTTTGCTTAGGGACAAATCTTCCTCGTGACGTTTTTTTTCAACAGAATAATAATATCATATGTTATTATTTGACAAAAATAAAAATAAAAATAAAAAAAAGATTCTTTTACTAAAGACAACTTGACGCAAAACTAACAAACGTAATTTTTTTTTACTAAAGACAAAACGAATAAACCAAAAAAACCGGTCTAAACTTTTTTGCCAAAGGAGGCCTAGTTTTTCGTTAGCTTTTGTATATGGTTAGTTTGTTTCAACGAGAGCAATCAAAAAAATAATAAATTATGATACTACCTCAATCTTTTTTAATAAAAAAGCAAATTTTTTAATCAAAAGAAAAAAAATGTGTTTAGTGCTTTATTCACAAGTTTCATTCAATGAGATAATTATGAAACTAAAACACCACCTCCCGAAAATATGGAAACGATGAGGTTAAGTAAAGAACACTTGGTTTTATTAACAAGAAAAAAGGCCCAGATATTCATAGGGTTTGCTTAATAAGCATCCAGAAAAATTCAAATCACCAAACACCCCCTTAGTTTTGTTCACTGTAAATGAGAGGCAAGAATCGAGGGTGGGGTATGTCAATTATTTCTTAGATGCTTGATATAATTACTAGGTGATATGTCACAAGCTTTGCAAGTCCGATGAAGCCCATTGATTTGTAATGTTTGCTTTGCACTTCCGGTGATGCTCGTTGGCTTGTAATATTTGTTTACTTGCTTGGGACATGCTAATTGTTTTCATTTGAATTAACAAACTACCGCATTTTGTTTTCTTGATTTTGCTTGGCTAGCTATTATTCACAAAAGTAAGCGTGCGGAAACCATTTAGGAGGAAATTAACATGGCAACATGGTTGCAATTACACATTGTAGAAACAAGAATGTGAATGATCAATATCAAGTATTTTGCTTTTTGTTAATTTATACGGAAACCACAAGACTATCCTACCATGTAGCGGGAAAACATTTTGGTATCCATGATCGAATCGTGACCGCGATATGCAATTTTTAGTTTCGTTGGAGAAAAAGACCTCAAGTATGCATCGACATCTGCATCCTCAAATCCGCTTGAGACCAGGTTCTAATTTGTGTTTATGCACAAAACACTTCCCAACCATCGTGCACAAGTCGGGTTTTACTTCGATGCTTGCAAAATCCGTATGTCCCTCCCATGTCCTTGAAAGGTTTGATAGAGTTCTAGTGGTATAGTCTACCCAAAACCCATTTCAAATAAAAAAAAATGTCGCATTAAATCAAGAATTCATTAAGAGAGATCCTTCGTGGACTAGCAACGCCCAGTGAGTATAGTATGAACATCGCAATTATGCTTTGCCCAGGTATTGTTGAACAAAGAAATTTGTTAATTAAGATATAGATAGATTTGTGCCCCTCTTGTTCCCTAACAGCCCCTTTGGATTGAGGGGTTTCGTGAGAAAAGAAACGATTTCGACGGAAACTGCTTCCTCTCCCCCGTTTGGATGGCACCAGAAGTGAGAGAGGAAAGGAAAGGGTGAGAATCCGGACTCCCCTCAAACCCCTGTTTCGTTTCTCGCCAATATTGGTGCGATTGCGTGAGAAAGGAAAGAGGACGGCGACTTACGGCGGCCGTGAGGTCCACCCCTTCGCCGGATCGTCGTCGTGCGTACACCGTTGTCTTCGTCTCGTCGAGGGAAAGCCAGATCTGTGATCAAAACATAGTTTTGAGATCGCCGGAGAGTCGCCGGAGATGACAGAGGTCGCCGGAATGGGAGGGAGAGAAACTGATTTCTCAGTGCTGTTTGGATGTGTATGTGAGAAATCTCTCTCCTTTCCTTTCTTTTCTCACCATTAATGGAAACCTCTCTCCTTTCCTTTCTTTTCTCATCCCTCTTGCCAAAGGAGCTGTAAAGGCATAATTCCACAGCAGCAACTGGAGGAGCAATCATTGACGAAGGGAAACCCTTGGAAATTTAGAGATTTAAAGGCATCATAAAAAGTAAATATTTAGTGTAGGCTCGGAGGGCATGATATATTCTGGAATCATATCTGAAAACAACTTAAATCTACTCTAAAATATCTTTCGGAACTCTACGAACTGCCTTTCCTCTAGACCCATCAGTTTACTGCTTAGAGCATCCTCATCAGACTCAACAAAAATTGGGTCAAATTTAACCTCAAAAACACCTTTTATAAATTAACAAGTCACTTTTTAAAAAACTCACAAAATCAGACTCTCTATTCAGGAAGTCAGAAGAGAGAATTGCTTTAACCCGTGAACAGTGCCTCAAAGGATTTACCGAATTACTATAGCAAAGTTATAATTTTTGCAGATTTACGAAAAATTTGTTGAGTCTGATTTTGGGGTTTTTTTTCCCTCTTTCACTCAACAACTTAGCCATCAGGGGGATTTGCCTCCCTTGATGAGTATGCTAGATACTTAATGCTGAAGGTGGCTGCCTCATCCTCGAGATTATTAGCATTACCTTATTCATCACTTAAAGGCTGAGCTTCGAAGGTATTCAACACAACCTCCACATCCTAATGTTCAACAACAACAAAATTTTTGCATAACTTAGAAAAAAACTGCACAAGATAGCGGACAATCGTGAGCTGAAACTCTCACCGAAAACAAATGCCCTAATGTTCAAGAATACAACCAAAGACACGTTGTGTAGATTGGTATTTTGGGTAATAACCTTTCACACTAAGTTGCAAATCATAGCCAAAGTCATAGACCATATCTGTGAAATCTGGCCACCAAAGATGCGATGTTGCGTACCCTGCCAAACCCATAAAGGAAAGCAAATCTATAAATCAAAAGATGATCAGAAAACAACCCAGAGAACAATCTACAAACCCAAACCACCAAAAGCGCCCCAAATTAGAAGGAAGGAAGAGGAAAATTAACATTTATAACCCACAAAACCAAACCATCAAAGATTCAAGAACATGCCCCTTACCTGCTTCACTATGGTAGATCTTTGACCAGACAACTGTGTGCTTGAAGGACCAACAAGTTGTTTTAGAAGTCCCCTGAAACATGGGTAATCACCTGCACCTGATATAATGAAAGAGAAAACAATAAATAAATCAATATACCTTTTGAAGAATGAAATGCCTTCATAAGCTCGATGCCATCTTTTAGGAAACGAATGGAACCATGAATTCCGCCATCAACCAATATGAAAATTATTCAACCACACTTCTTTGAGGAAAAGGGACGGTATAACTAATTATAGATATAACATTAACAAGGAAGAGAGAAGTGAACAACATTAACAAGGAAAAGAGATGCAGTCCACGCAAAAGACCTGACTATCATTTCATTCTGTCATCTGTTCACTTCAAAAATCAGACAAAGTAACCCAATTGGATCTGTCGGAAAATGCTTCAATATCCCCCACTTGTCTGGGGATACCGTATACCCCCGATCTAACGGTGTAGATCGCTGCCACATAGGCAAAAGTGAAGGGGTCAACCGGTAATTCCCAAAAAAAAAATCGAACCCCTAAGGGGTATAACTGTAGAGGGGAAAAATCTGGGTATGCTATTTCCACGCCTCTATGAGATCAACAATATGCACTCTTCGCCGGAACCCTAGCACTGCAAGACAACAAACAGTTAGAGCACCTTTGCCTCTCGTCGGCAAAGGCCCTCCGATGCTTAAGTCAGTATCACGTACTAGGAGGAAACCATAAAACACATAACATGTAAACACGAATTACAGCGTACCTTTCGTCATGGGTATTGCTTCTTATTTATAGATGCAGGATGCTTGTTTGTCTAGAGATCCTATTCACATTAGGAGTCCTTTCCTATACGGGACTTGTTCCATATAGAAACACAATCTTTATTCTACAAGGATTTCTTTCCACGTTAGGAATCCTTGTCATTATCGGAACCCTCTTTACATTAGGATTTACCCCTTATCACGTAAGAGGCTATTCTAGATCCTTCTAGAACAACCCACCACCTTATCTCGTAGGCGGTTAGCTCGACAATATACTTGCCTATCCGTATATGATGTTGCCGACCAGATACCTTGCTCGGCAATGACCTCGTGCACCATCTCATGGTGCTATCCTGTCTGCACACTTGGCCTATCCTGCTTGGCCATAACCTGGGGCACCACCATGTGGTCCCCCGAACTGAGCCACCCTCACGTGGTGTCCAGGCTAAGCACGTGGTTCGTACGTACTTAGGTATTTTCCTATGTAATTGGATTTTACCCTCTCCAATTGCTCCCCAGCTTTGACCGTCATTGTTATTCATCAATGATGGTTAAAGCTTACTGCTACCTTTCCAATAATGGTCTTTTTCTTTGCTATAATTCATTCATTTCGGTATTCGTGATATTCATCAAAGCTTCTCACTCGACTAGGCCTGCTCCTTGTATGAATTTTCCCTTGGTATCCACATTACCAAGCCCGCACAGTACACTTGCACTTATACCCACACGTAGGGTTTGGCGCAATTTCTCGAATATTCTCTTCTCACGTGGGGAGACATGATTCTTGCATTTAATGCTGATGTTTGCCTTCCTTAATAGAGTTGGAACGGCCTTTATGGTGACGTTTCACATACGCCATCCCTTCTTTATAGGGTTCTAAAGACATTCTCACCCCATTTCAAAGATCTTTTCGTGTTCTCCCTTTATACATGTACGGGGATAAAATCCACGTATGATCCTGATCATGTGTTTCCTTGCTAGAAACCTCACTCTCTATATGGGTCTGACGCTTTATTGATTAAGGCATCTCGCAGTCCTTGTTCCCATTCGCATTAGGAAACCTTTCCTAATAGGATTCTTCCTATTGGGTATAGCGTTATCATGTGCTGCAAGATCTCTTCTTGCAATAGAATGCTTTCCATATGGACTTCCTTCTCATATGTAGTGTACTCCTTAGCGTAGCGGTGCCATGCTTCCACGCAACTCGTCATAACACATGCATAGCTCAGTTTACCTTCCCGAGCTGAATTATGTATTCCAGAACGCTATTAAGTTGTACTCGTACCTGCCTAACTCGGCCATGCTAGGGGCATTCCCTTATGATTCATACCGAGCTAGCACATCCTGGTTTACTAATTTATTTTACCTCCCCGACCTCATTCATGGTCAGTCATGCTCGGTACAGGGTCTAGGATCCCCTATGTGGTGCCTAACTACTCACCCTCTCGTGGTGTGTAATTAAGGCACGTGTTCTACCCATTCCAAGGGTAATCAATTTTTACCCACTCCAATACATCGTTATACACCCTGCACTCGTGTTCAATAGTGTTTCCGTGCACCATTACGTGGTGCAACCAACCTACTACGTGTCTCGTACGTGCTTAGACCTACCCAAGTTTGTTTAGCATCTTTGATGTTTATCACGGCATTTCATCATACCGTCTGCCCGGTCTTGTCCGGTTTATGTACCTTGGGAGCTCTTGAATCGAAAGAAGACTTCAACTTTCTTATTACGAGTTCCCATACTTCATTCTGAGCCTCTTTCTTTTACTGAGATTTTCGTCCCAAATATGATTGGTTGCCTCTGTAAAAATCTCTGGCGACTTAGAAGAAATCTATCAACTTGGAAGAAATCAAGCAAGCTATGTCGTACAATGTCATCCCTGGCTTTCCTGGTCTAGGACTAAGTTGATCGGTGCCTCATCTATTTGGCAACATCCTTTTTCTCAGTCTGACCCCGTTCGACATCTCAATGCACTCTCTCGTAGTGTTGCCAAACAGAGTACGTGTTTGGCGTCACTGCTTGTATTGCTGAGACTATAAGGCGCATTCATGGCATTGTGCTGAGTGACCCTCGCATTGTGCACATGTTTGGCAAAGTCCTCGCCGGCGCAACCTTCAAGAGTTGTTTATGAAAAATGGTCAATTTTATTCAATAATTGACCCTTTATGGCACTTAACTTGTTCGGCACGCCCTTCATGGCTTTGTTTGGGATGCAAAATCTAGTGTTTTCATACTCGGCGCTATTCGTTGCCTTCTGGCTTCTAAGTGTCATCATACTTAGCTAAAAGACCAGCTCATTGCTTTCCACCTAAGCCATGCATGTGTTTCTTCATGCTCTATAGTACACCTAAGTTTCTTCGCACTTAGCAGACATCCTAAGTATTTTCGTACTTAGCAAGTTGCTAGTAATATTCGTCGCTTATTGCCCAAGTTTCCACGTACTGTGGGATCTCGTCCTGCAGCTGGTATCCTCTCCATATAGGACTCTTTCCTATATGCAGTATACTCCTAATCGCATTAGGAATACCCATGCCAATCCTTTAATTCTCGGGATTGCTCCTTATCACATAAGGAACCTGATTTAGAATCTTCTGGAATGTCTCACCGCCCTATACTCTTAAGGCGGTGCCGCGCTTCCACGTAGCTCGGTATGACTCGTACAAAGCTCATCCCACTCGTGCCGAGCTGCAACGGGTTGAACCATGTATTCCAGAGTGCTACCCTAACTGTATTAATAGCTTAACTAGCTTGATCATCCCTTTGGTCATATTGCCGAGCTAGTATATCATCAAATGGTACTTGATTTATTACCTTTGACCCTACTCATGGTCATCTCAGCTCGGCATAGGGTTAGGAAGCCCCTATACAATGGTGCCGAGCTAATTACCCTCACGTGGTGGTGAATTATGGCATATGTCCTACCTTTTCCAATGGTATTTCAAGCAATATTCGTTGCTTAAGCCACAACTTTCTTTTTACTTAGCAACGTTTTGGCAATTTTCGTTGTAAGTTTGACAATGTTCAAGCAATATTCGTTACTTACTGTTCCAAGTTTCTTCGTACTTGGCAATGTTCAAGCAATACTCGTTACTTACTGTTCCAAGTTTCTTCGTACTTGGCAATGTTCAAGCAATATTCGTTGCTTGCCTCCAAGTTTCTCCGTACTTGGGAAAGTTCAAGCAATATTCATTGCTTGCCAAGTTTCTTCGTGCTTGGGAATGTTCAAGCAATATTCGTTGCTTATTTCCTAAGTTTTTTCAGACTTAGAAAATATCAAGCAATTTTCGCTGCTTATTGCCCAAGTATTTTCGTGCTTGGCAATTTTCAAGTAATATTCGTTACTTAAGCCAAAGTTTCCTCGTACTTGGCTCCCTTGAAGCAATATTCTTTGCTTAAGCAATCTTCAAGCAATATTCGTTGTTTAAGCCAAAGTTTCTTCATACTTGGCTCACTCGTAATTAGACCAGGCTTAAAAAATGATATAGTAAAAAATATCTTTTTGTGAACAAGATGGAATTTTATTCATAACTCCACCACAAAGCAATTCGTAGCTGAATGAGAACAATAAGCAATATTTTCTATGGAGTTCGGTTCATAATTCCACTATAGCAACTCGTATCTAATAATCAAAATATAAACTGCAAAAAGTAATTCTATACTTATCTGTATATTCCGTGGCATTGGCACTGATTTCCATCCAATTTCTTTTAGGCAATGGGCTTCAATCCAAGCTATCTCTGTAATTTTGCATGCCCTTTCGTGTTCGGGAGAAGCTTCCCATTTGTGGGATTTTCTTGAGTTTGCTCACACTTGACTAATTTCATTCAGCCAGGCTCCAAAAAAGCGTTAGCTTTTATTTGGATGAGTCTATTCGTACTCATCTATGTAAATCCGAATTTACTCCTCCTTAAATACTTCTGAATTTCTTTGCACTTAGTCACAAGTATACTCATACTCAAATTTACAAGCCTAAGTATATTCGTACTTAGCCTTTTTCCAAGTTTAATCATACTTAGAAATATTTCAAGCATGGGGTATATACATTTACGGCTCCCCAATATGGAATCAAAATTTCTCGTTTTTGGTTCTATATTCAAATCAATCAAGTGTTTCAAGCATGCAACAGAAATTTTTCTCGTAATTTCCTTTAATCAAATCAAAACTAAAATGCAAAATCGTATAAAATACAAAACTTTATTCATAGCTCCTACTAACACAAAACAAGAAACTTTACACGTAGTTCATGCTAAGACATACCACACAAGTTCTTATCGTCTTGGAACCTTTCATATGGCCCACAAAGGAAATCGGAGGACTGTATTCATAGTTCTTACTCAAAAACAAAATATGCGTAATTTCTCAGCACTAATCATTGCTACAACATAAGTTTATTCGTACTTTTGCAAAACGCCCAAGTTTTCTCATACTCAGCGAATAGCTCAAGTTTGTTCACGCTTCTCTAGCCTTCTAGCATTATTCATTGCTATAAGCCTTTTAGCATTATTCATTGCTATTGGCCTGAGTGTATTCAAACTTAGCCCTTAAGTTTTTTCATACTTAAATAGGATTCCAATCATTGTTCATTATTGTGGCTTAAGTTTATTCATACTTAGCCAGATTTTCAAGTTTACTCTTACTTTCGTTAACAATATCTGCTCCCCTATATGGAGACAAGGAGCTTTTGGCCCATATTTAGCAAACAGATACTAGACTTTTTTCGTAGTCCCAAACACTTTTAGTTGTGGACTTTGATCCATCTCTAGAAGCGACAAGCAAAACAAACTAAAACAGAAGATATATTTGAGACAGTTCTGACCTTTTTATTTTATTTTATCCATTCCAGCTGTGGCCTCCGGTCTTGAAGCTGAACTTGTGGTTTTTGTCGCGATGTGGGTGCTGTAGCGCGTGGTCTTCTTCTCAAGAACCTTGATCCCCTTTCTATATGCAACTTCTTATTGCTGTTTGACATGTAAAAGATAGTTGCTTCGCTAAATTTTAATTGGTCCTCCCGTGGGCTCGCCATAACAGGTGCGTTCCATTGCTGGATGACATCCTTTCAAATATTTTGATCTCTTGTCCGCGATTACTCGTTCGCAAAACAAGATATGTAAAGCTATGTTTCTTCTGCTCAAGACTTTTTTCATAATCTTGAACTCTCCCATCATTTGATCTTGATGCACCCTCCTATCTCATGAGGGAAACCTGGTTTAGTCGGCTCTTCCGCGATTCCCTAGTTGATTCCTGCTGCTCTCCCATGACTGCCGAGCAGCCGCGATCCCCTAACAGATTCATACTGCTCTCTGGGATTGCCTAGCAGATTTTGACTGCTCTCCCATGATTGCCGAGCTGATTCGGACTGCTCTTCCGTGACCCCCTAGCAGATTCGTACTGCTCTCCGGGATTGCCTAGCAGATTCTGACTGCTCTCCCATGACGGCCGAGCTGTTTCGGACTGCTCTCCCGTGATCCCCTAGCAGATTCGTTCTGCTCTTCGGGATTGCCTAGCTGATTTTGACTGCTCTCCCATGATGGCCGAGCTGATTCGGACTGCTCTCCCGTGATCCCCTAGCAGATTCGTTCTGCTCTCCGGGATTGCCTAGCGGATTCTGACTGCTCTCCCATGATGACCGAGCTGATTCGGACTGCTCTTCCGTGACCCCCTAGCAGATTCGTACTGCTCTCCGGGATTGCCTAGCAGATTCTGACTGCTCTCCCATGACGGCCGAGCTGTTTCGGACTGCTCTCCCGTGATTCCCTAGCAGATTCGTTCTGCTCTCCGGGATTGCCTAGCTGATTTTGACTGCTCTCCTAAGCCTCATCATTTGGCCCATCGGCCCGCGGCCCGCCCGAAGCCCGCTAGGCCCGCTGGGCTTTTACCCTGCCCGAGCCCGCCAAATGGGCGGGCTAGCCCAGCCCGAATTTACTATGGGCAGGGCTTGGGCCTAAAGATTTTCTTGTCAACCCGCCCGCCCGCCCGCCCGTCGGCCCAGCCCGTCAGCCCGCCCGTCGACCCAGCCCATCAGCCCGAGATACCCGCCCACCCGGCAGCCCGAATACCAGCCCCTTGCTTTATATGTGCTAATTTCAACGAAACATAAAAATATGAAATGTGATTTACAAAACCTAGAGAATATTTTCGTTTAAAAATCAATTCAGGGTACTACCGTCATTGGGGACCATCATAAAAAACGAACCTCAATGGACTAAATTATAAATATAGTACATAAACTCTCTCAATAAAATAAATCTAGTATTTCCCTAACCAATCTTTAAGCCGGGGGACCATATTATTATTACACAAACCCAAAAAAGTGGGAATAAATGAGAAAAAACAACGTAAAACAAGGGACAGAGTCGACAGACGCATGCAAATGCTATTGAATATTGGCCTATTGGGACTAAACCCAACAGGCATGGGGAACACAACATCTTTGTTTATTGACCCAACCTTTACAGCTATTTTGCCCCTAGTCCTTTTTTGCCCGTTGAATCTGCTCGTTGGCCAACAACTCTTTTTTCTCATCTATTCATTCTTTACTTCACATTTTTCCTTCCACAAAAAATTAGATCTGAAAATCTCAAGCACAGTAGCGAAATTGATCAGAAAAATCAAGTATCAGCGATCAGAAAACTCATCACCAATCTTGGGGGTTACTTTCAATCTTTGGAGTAACATCATCTGCTCATCTAGATTCTAGAGACTGGAGTAACATTATTCTCTCATAATTACTTTATTTGATTTAATCTTTTTTTTCTTGCTGCTCTATTATTTATCTATTTATTTGGTTTGTTTTTCCCTGTTTTTTTTTCTGTTTTTTTTTCCCTTAAAATTTAGTATGGCTAATAATGAAAATTCCGTGAACATAGACTTAGAGGAAGAAGATGAGATAAATGAGCTTGAATCACTTGGCTCACCGTCACCAACTTCTCCAAATTTGTCTACCCAACCCGGTAGTTCATCTACTTCAACTTCCAAAGCATTTTCGAAATTTACATTCCGCAGTTTGGAATTTTTTTGATAAACCTGAGAAGGTTGTTGTTGATGGTGTTGAATGTATCAAAGCCAAACATAAGTTATGTGGTAAGTTTTTATCTGGTTCAACAGGTAGTGGAACTACTCATTTAAAGAGACACCATGACTCTTGTCTTAAAAAAAATGGAGGTCAAGTGGACATTAGAGCTCAAATGCAGCTAACTAAAGGCACTGAAGGAACTTTGGCATGTTTTAATTTTGATCAGTCACTTGCTCGTAGGGAAGTTGTTGATTACATGGTTAGGGCAGAATTTCCCTTTACTTTTGTTGAAAAACATGATTTTACGGGAATGGTAAAAAGAGGTTTAAATCCTCAATATAGTGGTTTTTCGGCATCAACTGCTAAAAGAGATGTTATGAAACATTTTCAGGTATATCGAGCCAATTTGTTATCTTATTTTCAGAAATATAAGGGAAGAATCTGCTTAACTTCTGATTTGTGGACTTCAAAATCTCATATGGGGTTTTTATGCTTAACTGCACACTTTATAGATGAGGAATGGAGATTGAACAAAAAGATTATATCTCTCAAAATGATTGAGACACCACATACTGGTATTACTATTGCAAATGTTATTCATGAGGAATTGATTGCATGGGGTATTTCTAAAAAAATATTTTCAATAACTTTAGATAATGCTTCGAATAATGATGTAGCAGAAAGAACTTTAAAAGGATTGCTTGATGTATCTTTCGGTACTAGTTCCATATGATATATTTCATGTACGTTGTTGTGCTCATATTCTAAATTTGATTGTGCAAGATGGTTTAAGTTTGCTAGCTCCTTCTGTTGAAAAAATAAAGAATATTGTGCGCAACATTAATTCTTCTGTGCATAGATATGAGCTATACAAAAAGTGTTTAAGACATCATGGTTTGAGAAAAAAGAATATTAATTTGGACATGCCTATTAGGTGGAATTCAACTTATGAGCTTTTAAGACTTGCTTGTCAAATATAAAAAAGTTTTACATTATTATATTTTGCAAATACAAGGTGCTGCAAATATTGAAACACCTACTGAGCATGATTGGCTTGTCGCTGAAATTGTAAGAGATTTTTTAGAAGTTTTTGATAGTTCAACTAGAATTTTTAGTTGTATTTATCATCCTACATCATGTCGTGTTATTATTCAATTAGTAAATATATGTCTCACTTTTAAAACTTATTCTCATCTTGATAAATTTAGAGATGTATTAGATGTAATGAGATCAAAATTTGACAAGTATTTTGGAACTTTACCACTTATTTATTGTTTTGCTGTTGTCATAGATCCTCGTTTGAAAATGGATGCTTTAGAACAATGGTTGGACACTCTATATGATGGTGATGGAATAGAAATAGAAAATACCATTAATTTGACAAGGTCTAAATTGGTTGAGCTTTTTGATCACTATAAAACCTTAGCAGTTGGTGTAGATAGGACAACTCCAGTGGAGACCATGAGCCCGGCCGCGTCGGCAACTCGAGGTGGAGCAATGTCATTGCTCAAAGTTAGAAGAATGTCTTATAATAGTTCTAGTGCAAGTGGTATCGAGTCCGAATTAACAAGTTATCTTAACCAACCAATTGTTGAATATGATGAGGAGGATGAGTCATTTGATCAATTGGTATGGTGGAGATCACAAGAGTCTAAGTATCCCGTACTATCTGTTATGGCTCGTGATATACTAACGGTTCCAGTTCTACTGTTGCATCTGAAGCTGCTTTTAGTGCAGGTGGTCGTGTAATTTCTGAAAAGCGGGGTAGTTTGAAGCCGGACACCGTGGAAGCATTGATTTGCTTAAAAGATTGGCAATTGGCAGAACAAAGAATGCAACAAGTTGAACAAGAGTCTAAACTTGCAGAAGAATTGGCGAATCTAAAAATATCAAGACCTTCCTTTATTGAAGATAGCGATCCGGAAGACGATCCCATACCATTGGATTGAGGATAATCAGAGGCTAATTAGACGATTGACATGGGCAGCGGTTCTGGACTAGTCCTGGCAGAGACATTATTTTTTTCAATACCAATATTGGATGAGAATGAAGTATTGGTTCATTTTTTTAATACATAATTTGTAATTTATTAGTTATTGCTTAATTTTAAGGTAAATTTATAAAAGCAGAATGGTAAACAAACATATGGAAGCAAAAGTTCCCCATAAAAAAGGTCAATTTATAGTGCTAAGAGTTTTTAGACACTGGAAATTTGTAGTGAAAATAAGTTAAGCCCAAAAAAGCAATAAGTATTTTGGCCCACCTAAATAGCCCAATTCAGCCCGCCCGCCCGCCCGAAAACTAGCCCGCCCGCCCGCCCGACTAGAATAAGCCCGTGGGCTGGGCCTGGGCTTCATCTTTTGAGAGAGAGCCCGGCCCGCCCGGCCCGCTAAAAATAAAAAGCCCGCAAAGCCCGGCCCGTGGGCGGGCTTGGGCAGGAAGTTCGCGGGCTGGGCCGGCCCGGCCCGGCCCGATGATGACCCTTATGCTCTCCCATGATGGCCGAGCTGATTCGGACTGCTCTCCCGTGATCCCCTAGCAGATTCGTTCTGCTCTCCGGGATTGCCTAGCGGATTCTGACTGCTCTCCCATGATGACCGAGCTGATTCGGACTGCTCTCCCGTGATCCCCTAGCAGATTCGTTTTGCTCTCCGGGATTGCCTAGCAGATTCTGACAGCTCTCCCATGATGGCCGAGCTGATTCAGACTGCTCTCCCGTGATCCCCTAGCAGATTCGTTCTGCTCTCCGGGATTGCCTAGCTGATTCAGACTGCTCTACAATCTTTCCTTCATGTTTCTAGGGTTTTCTCCTTACTTATCGCATGATTCGCTAATATGTATCCTGCGTTGCTTTCTTCATAGCATTAAATACAGGCGGCCTTTTTTCTCTCTATTGTCACCTTCACGTGGTGGGTTTTTGCTTTGACTGTGGGGAATCATGAAATATCAGGCGTATTTTCCAGAATTTTGGAATCTCAGGGATACGCCTTATGTCGAATTTTTTGGCAGTGGGTTTCTTTTGTGGTGCTTCCGAAACTGCAGGAGTTTTATCTACTTTTGCACTCTTTCTCGTAGTGTGCACAGGGGTGTTTTCTACATCGTCCTCCACCTCCTTACGTCGTGGAATGCGTAGAACATGTTCTGAGGCCACCATTGTTGAGTGATTTTTTCTAGGAAAAAGCTTTTCGTACCGTTTCCCACAGACGGCGCCAATTGTAGAGGGGAAAAATCTGGGTATGCTATTTCCACGCCTCTATGAGATCAACAATATGCACTCTTCGCCGGAACCCTAGCACTGCAAGACAACAAACAGTTAGAGCACCTTTGCCTCTCGTCGGCAAAGGCCCTCCGATGCTTAAGTCAGTATCACGTACTAGGAGGAAACCATAAAACACATAAAACATGTAAACACGAATTACAGCGTACCTTTCTTCATGGGTATTGCTTCTTATTTATAGATGCAGGGTGCTTGTTTGTCTAGAGATCCTATTCACATTAGGAGTCCTTTCCTATACGGGACTTGTTCCATATAGAAACACAATCTTTATTCTACAAGGATTTCTTTCCACGTTAGGAATCCTTGTCATTATCGGAACCCTCTTTACATTAGGATTTACCCCTTATCACGTAAGAGGCTATTCTAGATCCTTCTAGAACGACCCACCACCTTATCTCGTAGGCGGTTAGCTCGACAATATACTTGCCTATCCGTATATGATGTTGCCGACCAGATACCTTGCTCGGCAATGACCTCGTGCACCATCTCATGGTGCTATCCTGTCTGCACACTTGGCCTATCCTGCTTGGCCATAACCTGGGGCACCACCATGTGGTCCCCCGAACTGAGCCACCCTCACGTGGTGTCCAGGCTAAGCACGTGGTTCGTACGTACTTAGGTATTTTCCTATGTAATTGGATTTTACCCTCTCCAATAACCAGAGGTACCTAACTGCCCTAAAAGGGAATAACAAAACGACTAAATGGAATAACAAAACCATTAAACGGGATAACCATGAGGCCCACCTGAGGGGGCCATAAAGTATAACCCCAAAAGGGCATAACTAAAACCACAACATAGCATAATTGTTGTTTGAAAGCCACTAAATGGCATAACAAGAACTATTAATAGACGGTTCGGATTGGCCCAAAGAAACTTTGGTGGTAGTGAAATGGTCCGTAAAAAGACTTTAATGCATATTGATGCCATAAACGTGATCTGATCACGTGCTTATCTAAATCCGATGATCCCCGATTTTGGTGATAATGATGGAACAAGCAAGGCGTGAAATTCGAACGGTTCAGATCGTTCATTGTACATATTGAGATGGTATCGACCTCTACAATATGTACGTTCAATATAATTTGTAACGAACTAAGACTTGTGCTGTTGTTTAATGTATAGTAGCCACGTGACCGCGACAAAATCTTGATAATCCACACCGTTCATATTGTTTGTCTCGGTGATTAAATCAATGATGTTAAAAATTGGGTCGATTGGGCTTAGAAAGCATACTTATCTACACACACTTTTGTTATTAGAATGCATTTTGTTGGTCGATTAATGGTGTGAGGATATCTGATTAACTTAAAATTTTGTACAAATTATCTAATACATGCACTGTAAATGATTGATGATTCTGATTGGCCAAATCTTTGGAGTGGGGCCCATTTGGTGCATCCCAAGAGTTTAGTTGAATTAAGGTTATTTAAGCGTTTTGCGATGACATTGTTTTGAATATCAGATCTTCTTCCGATTATTGCAAATTTGGGTTATAGACAAAGAATGTGCGAGATGTAAAATCCTAACGGTTTAGATCGACCGATATAAATATACTTGGCCAATTTTATTAGAATTAGTACCTTGTTAATGTGCGATACGAGGACACATGAATATATCCAACAACCCTATTCCAATCCCAGCCCTTACACGTGACCCCTTGTTCCCCCTTAAACACACCACGCACCCCACCCATTCCCATTTTAGGCCCTAAACCAATCCTCTTCTTCCCCTTCCAATCCGCCTCCCACACCACCACATACCGTAGCAGGGACACAACACCCATCCACCATCCACCACCCACGGCTTGGCTTGCCCTGGCATTCGAGATAAGTTCATATCCAATCCCACATTCGACTGTGGGATGGATGATCCAGCGTGAGTCTCTCTATCTCTATTTGTCTCTCTCGTTATCTCTGTCCCTCTATCTATCTAACCCCACACACACCCACACAAACACAGAAACGAAAATCATTGTTTTTGATCTTTGAATAACCGTGGGTGGATTTGTGGGTGAGCAAAAATATTTCAGTATTTTTCATTAAGTAAGTGATTGAGCAAAAGATATATATTACTGAAATTGGATGCTTCAACTAAATTAAATGTTGATTCACTGTCGAAATGTGTTTGCTTTTGCGTGATTTCTGGTCAATCGATTAAGTAACTGATTGGTACAAGTATTTTCGTCTATAAAATAGTTCGTATAATTTATTTTATAATTTGTCACATTAGCAAGTGAAACCATGTATTTGATGTACAATTAATTTGTATGGATGTTGGTATAAACAACCAATGTTCAGTGTACGTTCAGTTAGTTTGACAGATTTTTATAAACAACCAATGCCAATCGATTAAGTAAGTGATTGAGGTTATGTTAGATTTTGACAATGGCATGCTTGATTTGTGTTTGTTCAGGTACTTTGGTTTTTTAAGAAAGGATGGAAATTTGAAACGACAAGCGCCAACATCTTTCCTCATATACAAGTAATTCATGTCTGCACTTGTTAATGTCCCTATAGGACATTATTTACTTAAGTACGTAAATTTTTGCGACTATCTCATATAATTCATGCTTGCATGTAGCAAACAAGAGCACCAGAGACTTAAAGACGATGGTAGCACTCTAACAAATGAGGTCAAAGTTGTATTTTCACACGATATATCTACATGTTCCAGGGTTGAAGTAAAATTGTAATGGTTTCATATTTGGATAAATAATGCAGGACAAGGTGGAAATTGGGCGGCGATGGAATAACCTACCGAAGGAGGAGAAGAGAAAGTTCGAGGATAAGGCAACGTCGGCAAATGAATTACTTAGCAGTCTCAAAGCATTGGATTCACGGCCTAGGAAGGTGGGTAAAAATTATTTGTAATCAATTAGTTAAATATGAAGGCATGAAGACACATGATTTAAGTACGCTAACTTTCTTGGTGGGATGTTGTTGATTTTATAGAGGAGGAGGAAGATCCAGACGCGTATTGCGTTAAAGCAAATCACAGAAATTGTATCTAAATTTAGCGAGGAACAACGCACCGCTGTGAAAGCCGTTGGATTGGGTGGAATTTTGGACCTTAGTTGTACGAAGCTTAACCATGGGATATGCGAGTGGTTGGTTAATAATTTTGATCCCGATACACATTCACTAACGGTTCATGGTCGGAAATTTGTTATTACGGAATCCCATGTTGAAGAGTGTTTGGGCATTAACGGGCAAGGCAACATTGTGTCAATGAATAGTGTGGAAGGTTTTCATGAAATGTGTATAGATCTTGGAGTCAGTAAGGGATTTGTAGAAATTAAAGGCTTGCTCGTATATTTGCTGAAAACAACGGTGGCAGATGAGGGATTTAAGAGGAAATTTGCCCTATACATATTGGGATCATTCTTATGTCCAACTACAAAGCCCGCCGTTCATGAATCATTAATTAACTTGGTTAGTGATGTTGGTGCTATGGAGAATGTCAATTGGGCGAGGATTACTCTAGAGTTTCGATGCAACGCTATCCGTGGCCAACGGACTCACAGTCGTGTACACGCGAACGGTTGCCTATTCCTCCTATCGGTATGTGCATTAATTGTGCATTAAAGCATTACGCTCATACATCATTTCGATTGTTTATTTCATTGGTACGCTTTTGAACTCCTTTATCTTATAACGCAGGTATTCTATTTGGAGCGTGTCTCACCAACTGGGTTTCATCAAATTCCTCGGACAGATCGTCCTCTACTTTTTTGGGGTGATAGAGAAATTAAGGATGTGTTGAGGCGGTTTAAAAAGATTGGAGGTTATATGAAACAGGGGGTCGGGGTAATTTTTACCAAGGAAGAAGTGAGTATGGACGATGGAGAAGACAAAACCAATGGCAAGGCGAGCAACTCCCATCAAATTCCAAATGTTGTCCTTCATGACATGAAATCAACTTTGGATAAGGTTGCAGATTTATTGGAGCGGCAAACTACGGTTTTTGAGAGATACTTTGGTTATCAGGTGGCCAATAACCAGTACAGAATGGCCAATAACCATGATGAAGTGGCCAATAAGAAACAAGCGTCCAATAACAAACACTCTGTCCAATTGAACCAAAACAGTCGTAGCCCACACACAGGAGAAAGAATGTCAACACCCCGCACCTTTCGTACTCACGATGGAGTTGTTGACCATACAAAAGGTCAGGGAGATGGTACTAAAGATAACAAATATGGTCCGATATTTCCTCAAAACGAATATGACGGTTTTCAGAGTATCCCTCATGGTACTTCTCAGGGTAAGACCCATACTCCTAAGAGGAACTACGAAAATGGTGTTGATGACGTTCCATTTTCACCTTCACCTTCACCGCTTTCTGGGTTTAAGCCAAGTGTTGGTTTGAGTAGAGGAAGGAAACGAAAGATTACAAAACCAACTTTGAGGTGTTCTTTGCGTCTTTCTAATTATGAACCTCCAGACTTGCGACCTCGTGCAGAGTTGAAAAAAGGCCCACTTCTATCCTCACCCTATACGCGGGATGGTCGCAAGAACAGAAAGCCCGGCAACAAGAGTGGGTGTGCTCAATCACCCATTGTTGTGGATGACGTGAAGTTCGATGTCAACTCCCCATCCCCATATGTGTGAATCTAAATTTTGTTGTTGGTTACTCAAATATGTGTTTGCCTTTACCGGTATTTATTTTGTACTTGTTTTGGAATCCATCAGATTGGTGGATTAATGAACCATTGTAAATCAACCAAATTTCATGCGCCATATCATGTGGCAGAGTTGAATCCAGAAACCAAGGTTTTTTCCAATATTTCTTTTCGAAATATTGATGATCCCCCTATTCCCTTTTTTCTACTTTGTACTAACTGTAACCATTTCTCCTTCCACATTGAAATTTTCCGTAGCCCTATCTCCGAGAGACGCTGTATTACAGAACAATAACAAGGCCTAAACCGCTAACTCCTGAGGAAGAGAGGTTGAAGAATTTTACTTATGATCCATCCATAGAATTGACATAGTAAGTTTTTTAATATATATGGTTCATTGTCCATGTTTGTATACTACGAGTTTAGTGATTTTACCTCTTCATGCATGTAGCAATGCATATGTGCACATTCAATTGTTAGGCAGGGACAGATTTTTCGCCACTCGGGGAGAGTTATGGTGTTTAAAAACCCAAACAATGGATAAGCGACACGGTTAGTTTGTTAATTTTGTTACCCTCGTGGTTGTGGTTAGAGTCTTTCTAGTGTTTCTACGTATATGATTTCATTTTCATTTAAGGCTTATGTTGTGCTTCCTACTTATGGCAACTTAATAGATAATAGATTTGGTTGCTATCCAATTGACAAATGCCCAAAGGTTGAAGTATCCTGACAGGTGCCACACTACATGGTATTTGCCGGTGCTTCTTGTGGTCAGTAACAGAATACTAAGATTATTTGTCCTCCCCCTATCCATTATTTGTTTTTCCATTTATTTCCGTCGTTCCTTTGCAGCGCAAGATGTTACAATATCCGAAACCCAATCATACGGATCTTAGAAACTTGTGTCGTACGTACTTTGGAGAACACCAGTTCACTGCTAAACTTTCATCATGCACTTCGGTAATATTTCAATACGGAATTAGTACTAGTACTTTTACAAAATATAGTGAGTGGTGGTACATCTGAACCATTTTTTTTGTATCTATGATTGTAGATATACATACCATTGAACTCGGGCGGCCACTGGATTTGCATCAAGGTAGACATGGGCAAGCAGATGACTTACCTGTTTGATTCGATGCCATGCCCTCCATCGAATTGTAGGCACTTGAATCTTGCATGTGTAGTGGTATGTGTACGTCACCTTAACCGTGTTAATGGCATGCCATTGTTCTACTTACATGTCTAAACTTCAACTTTCATATAGATGGGGGTATTTGATCAGATGATGCGGGTGCAATTTGGAGACCTATATCAGCAAGATTTTTCTAAGTTTAAGGTTGTGAGTTGGGAAAGGCAACCCTTACAGCATCACACAGACACGTAAGGAATAGGATTGTTTTGCATGACTCTGTCGAACATATGTTGCCACCCTGATTTCCAA
The DNA here is from genome assembly GCA_020921065.1 of Vaccinium darrowii. Lineage (NCBI taxonomy): Eukaryota > Viridiplantae > Streptophyta > Magnoliopsida > Ericales > Ericaceae > Vaccinium > Vaccinium darrowii. The sequence continues at coordinate 17,531,369 of CM037162.1, forward strand.
TTGTCCCGCTGAAAATCATATATCATATGAAATGTAGGTATGATTGTGGACTGTTCGTCATCAAATTCATGCAAGGAGTTGATTACCCACCTGGTGTACATTTGGTTAGTGTTTCATGCAAATAAATCGTCACACATAGTTTGTTGTTGCTGACAATAATTTGTTTTCGTGTTAAAGCTAAATTAGGACATGGTGTCTTGTTGCAGATGGATGATAATGAAAGGCCAAGGTTGTTAATGGATTTGGTACATGACGTGAATAATCGGGCCAAATTATTTGTGTTGACTCAATTTGATGAATGGAAAGGAACCTAGTAAACGGTATATCAATTAATTTATGAAATTGGAATAATTTAGACCATACTAATTTGTATTTTTTTTGTTGGGCCACGCAGGTATTTCATACCGTACAACGTAAGTATCATGTTCCATATACTTTTGTTTTTTGAGGTAGGTGACACCTATTTTTGCGAACCAAAATAGATGAAATTGATATATGACCTGGTGGGAAAGTACTTCGGTAATTTAGAGCGTATATTGGTATGCAACTGGCCAATTAATTTGTATGGATGTCATTTGTATGCAACTGGTCAGTTTGATTCAGTTTAATTTGTTATATAAGCAGTGTTTCATGCATTAAGTATTACTGTTTGTGATTTAGCATTGACTGTGTTTATGTGTAGCTCCACTTCAAATCAAGGTAGGTTAGTGAAACGGATCTCATACTTATGAAAATTGGGCAATGATGATGAAATTCGTCTTGTTTGCATAATGAAGGTAGATACTGTGGCTGGGCAACCATAGTTGCAGCCATGAGTACCCTAATGCATGCATCTATATTGACAAGTTCTTGAGCCCAAGTTAACGGTCTGTCTCTGTTGAGTGTATGATGGTGTTTTTGTATGCTATTGATACTGTGATCAAGTCTGGAGTTGTCTGCCATCTCCCGTTAAGGTTCCACATCGGGCAGTTAATGTAAATGGATCTCGTACAAGTCGAAATTAGGCAATGATGATTAAATTGATTTATTTGGCATAATGAAGGTAGATACCGTGGCGGGGCAGCAGTTTCAATTGCAGCCACGACTACCCTAATGCATCCATCATAATGACTTAATTTTGAGCCCAGTTTCAGTGTCACTGTGTTCATTTTGAGCGTGTGTGTACCTTCTTTTTTTATGGTGTCCATGAGTACCCTAACCTGCAATTTAAGTGGTATGTGCTTAACATTGTGATAAGCAAGCGCCTCCGGCGTCGACATGATTCCCTCGGTAACATCTCTCCATTCGTTTTTCAATAAGCAAGGCCGTACAAATTTTGCCAATGATTTCTGAAATTTGTAATGAATGATTTAGGGTACCTTCTAGTACTGAAATGCGATATAAGGCTAATGAAGCATCTTGAAAAAAATCAAAGGTATTGTTTTAATCCTACAATCGATCAGCCAATCAATTAAGTGTACATTATTTTTTTTCTGTTCTATTACTGTTTTAATATTGCAATCGATCAGCCAATCAATTATCTCTTGATGTTTTTTTTCTTATTAGTACTGCTGGCAGGAAACAAATCCACGGGCTACCGAAATCAAGGCTCCAAATTTTCCCTTGTTCAACGGATGGAGCTTTTGCTTTGAACGTCAGGAGATTGAAATTAGTGGAAGTGGAAGTTTATTAAACAAATTCGTAGTTCTATGTCCAACAACAATTTTGTATAATAATTATTTGAGAGTTAAATAAATTTTCTTTCTTGTATCCATATAGTTGTTAAATTTGTCAATTCGTTCTTTTATTAATCATTATGTTGGGAAGTAAACAAACAATTCATTGAACGAAAATGGGACAGAGAAATCCCGCAAATTTGGCCGGCCACCTATTCTAATTTTTAGAATGGACGCTGCTGGGTGTACAGAAAAAATGGGACAGAAAATGTACCAATCGCGTTTGGGGACCCACTTTTGGGTCCCACACGAGTGATCCGAACCGTTCATTGTTCTTAAAATATTTTTCCGAGGGGCCCCACAAAATTTCAACTCAATCTGACGGTTGGAATTGCTCGAACCAAAGTCTCACCGTTTGAATCAAAAGTGGGTCCCCAAACGCGATCGGTACATTTTCTGTCCCATTTTTCCTTTACCCGTATCTTTATCCTTTTAGAATTGGCCCAACTAAAAAATGGCTCAAGTAGGCCCAATTCAACTAGCCCAGGTGTTTTTTCCCACCAATCTACCTCCCCCCAATTTCACCCGAAAATTTGAATTTTCAGGCACATTTTCAAATTTCAAATTTCAATCAAAAATTGAAATTTCCCTCCCCCTCCTTTTTTAAACCCAGACCACGTACCATCCCTTGCCACCATTCCTACGGGTCTACCCCTCCAAAATTCACGGGATCGTCTCTCACTTTTTGTACAAATTCACACACACACACACACTCTCTCTCTCTCTCTCTCTCTCTTTCTCTCTCTCTCTCCCTCTCCCCCCTACGGGGTGGTGATTTTTCAGGTATGGTGCTAAATCAAACCTCTCTCACATATGGTCTTTTTAATCTTACCTTCCTCAGTTTGATTTATTGTATATTCATATGAAACGTGTGTGACCTGCCTACTATGTGTTCAAGCCTACCTTTCTCTCTCTCTCTCTCTCTCTCTCTCTCTCTCTCTCTCTCTCTCTCTCTCTCTCTTTGTGGTATTTATTTGACAAATATCACAAATTTCTTAAATTATCATTTATCCATAGAGCATAGAACAATCGATCGACCAATCAATTAGAGCATCTCCACTCCTACACCAAATTTTTACTCAAATTTTGAGTAAAAATTTGGTCAAAAACTTGATTTGATATCACTCCTTCCAATGGAAAACCACATTTTAACCAAATTCTAGTTAAAATTTTGTCAAAAACTGTTTTTTTTTTTTTTGTCATTTTGGCTAAACTTTCCCGTCATTTTGTCAAAAACAGTTTTTTTTCGTTTTTTTTTTTTTTTCATTTTGTCAATTCCTTTTTTATCTTAAAATGGTATAATTTATGGATGTTTATTCAATGTATTTGACATTCACGGTACCGTAAATTGTTAAAAAATTGTCTGATTTGTGGTAGTTTGTTACAAGTTGTAGGTGGAAAATGTCTTGTTCCTCCAACACAAATTACAGGGGTGGTCATGGGGACATGGCAGCGCCTTTATATGACGATGCACCAAACTGTTATTGTGGTGTCAAGGCTGAGCTGAGGATAGTAGGGCCGCAGAAGACCACGCACGGACGGTTGTACTTTGCATGTTATAAAAAAAAACCGGAGGGATGTGGTTTTTTTAGGTGGTGTTTACCAAAATCGTGGCCAATGCAAGGTGAAGTGGGGGTTTATAAGAGAGATGAAGAGAGTATGGAAGATGGAAGCCATGCTACTCTTGAAACTAAGGTTGATATGCTCCAAAAAGAAGTTCGGTCCATGAAACATCTGTTGTGGGGATTCATTGCATGTTTCATTGGTGTGGCAGTCCGACTGGGATTCTAGCCGGGGTTTTATTATTGTGTTTTTAATTGCCCATTTTGTATATGACTTTGGTTATGTAATATAATTGTCTCCCTCGTTCTTAATTTTGAACCATAGTCCGTGAAATTGGAATACCCAGGGATAATTCAAGGGCTTGTCCAAATTTATAATTCAAGGAATACCACAGTCCGTGAAATTGGCACTTTGCACTTTCAGAATTTTAATTCAAGGGCTTGTCCAAATTTTTTAAACACCCATGTTGATCGATCGAACATTCAATTGCACAAGGAAAATGGACACTTCACTTGCCACGCACAAAGGTCGATGTTCTTAAGCCCTAAAACACAGACACAAAAAGTTCTAAATACACAGAGAAAAAAGGTTGTCAATTTTACTTTATGGATCATCCAATCGATCATCCAATCGATTGGATACAAAGTTTTTCAAAACTGTTGTCAGTTTGCATTATATAGAATCGATCATCCAATCGATTGTACGCCCTAAAACACAGACACAAAAAGTTCTAAATATACAAAGAAAAAAGGTTGTCAATTTTACTTTATAGATCATCCAATCGATCATCCAATTGATTGGATACAAAGTTTTTCAAAACTGTTGTCAGTTTGCATTATATAGAATCGATCATCCAATTGATTGTACGCTTAAACTTGAGGGGGCCATACCATCTACAAAGAAGCATCAACAAGATTACCATTTCCATGATTCCATCACCAAATTCAACGTTAGCAAATACATACTTGACATACTTGATATGACCAAATGCAACAAACATCAAAAGATGGCATCTACCGTCATGCCGTCACAAAATATTCACCATATACATACTTGATATCCCTTGTTCATCATGAGATACCTAGTAAGTTAGACCATACTAAAATTCAACATTACAACAGCAAAAGTTTTCACCCATCAATTAACCCATATCATTCCTTCTACCACCTACAAAAAAACAAACTTCCTTCATTTCATTCACTTCATAGTCCTGTAACAATATAAACAACAGAAATCAGTATAATTGTCTCGCATTTAACTTCATTCACTTCATTGAAATCTACTTGTATAACTCATGTACGTTTATAACTCATGGTGGTCATATATTGCATACCATAAACTACGTCGAAGCTATTCACCATGGTCCTAGTCATCACCAGCACTTGAACTTTCATCGGCCTCATGATTGGCATCACCTTCACTTTCGTCCTCATCATCATCGTCGCCATCAGTTTCGTTGTCGTCCTCGTCCTCATCATCATCATCGTTGGAAATCCCCAATTTGTCTTCAATCCTCTTCACCCTTCGAACGATCTGTTTTTGACAATTCTCCATTCGAACCTGTCTTGCCTCCATATCCATCAACAAATCAAGCGTATCACTTATGTGCTCATGAAGGGAAAGTAAGAGGTCATTGTTCCCTTCCACGGTTGCAAGATTGGGAAACTTACTAACACGATGGTTCTTGCTCCGGCCTTCTGACTTTCCAATTGTACCACGCCCTAATGGCTTCTTCGGTACAGCCCAGTCATCCAAAGGATCAACAGCGATCTCGTGTTCATTCAACATGAAATTGGTCAACAATACTAAGAGGGGAAGCGAGGCAACTTTACTGTCATTACAATATGCGGCATAAATACTCCTGAACCACAATAATGCTATATCCGGCTTCCTTCCTTTGTATACTGCATACAGCAAGTGTGCCTGATTCTTACTTACATTGCGATGTGGGGGCTTCGGCTACACATTCCACCAAAACATATGGTGGAGGAAGACAAACTCTCTCTCCAAATCCCGCAAATAAAGGATGCCTCTCTCATCTGCTTGACAACCCCCTTTTTAACATTTTCTTGCATATTTTCTTCCAACCGGGCTTCTTCTCACCCTTCTTATAGGGGTATTGTGGCTCATCCGGTAAAGGTC